>JAVFBX010211629.1:0-21833 GCA_034783855.1 Mopalia kennerleyi
ACACTTTGTTTCTTTAATAAGCTAGAAATCCTATTTGGGTGATTTAGACGAGTTTGTAGCAATTCGTGAACTGAATTAATTTAACCATTAACGGATAAGAGGATTTGTTTTGTGTCTAGATTTAAATAAAAAATAACCATGGTAGAGGCAAGGCAATTTTTCTTTCTTCATTTATTCAAAATATATATAAATATATATAAATATGTCAAATACGTTACGTAAACGAAACTAGTCCTACCAACACAATTTGATAATAAATGAATTTAACATTGAAGGAATTTAATTATTTAATCAAACCATTGTGGTTGCACAAACAGAAAGTATAACTCCTATATATATTATAGTATATTGCCAAAACATTCGATAGCGTTTTACATCATTTTATAATGAGTATACTCTCATTATATATGGCTATTAAATCAGGTTTTTTTCTGTCTTTTTATATTTATTTTTGTGTTTATTTTTACTTATCATCAAAGTCTGATTTTAATAAAACCAAATTTAAAATGGATTCAACAGTATTTTGTTAATGTTAATATAACTTTAGATTAAATAAAATTGTTGTCACCAATTTATAACTTTAGCGAGGACAATATGTGGTTTATTTACCTTATAGTACATTGATTGTAACGTTACTTTCTGCCGAGGTGAATCCGCTCCGATAGTTACTACAAGGACAATCTGTTAATATAGTCGTTAATAAGGACTGACTTTGACTGCCTCTCCGCATCACATAAACCATTCAGACGCCATTTTGATATTGCACGAATACATTAGACTCCTCTTTCAAATCTGTAAATGAAGAAGAATACATTAATAAATAATTCATTGACCTTTCACCCTCGTGGTCAAATCTCTTTGAATTACCGATTATTTATAGCACCTTTTAATAAACATTAAACTTCACTTCCGGCGTATTTACGACACTTGTTCCAGGCCCATGATTTGTGGAGATCACTAGGCGAGGCGTGGCTCAAGGAGCTAACTGGGGATTGATAAATGTTATACCTTAATATAGGAATCTGATCACAAAGTAAAGTTAAATTAAATAAAACAAATGTCCAGTTACATTAGAGAAATTAATTAAAAATAGTATACTACTGTTCTTAAATGTTTTTCTATAATAATAATAAAAATAAATATATATATATATTTGTTCTATTTATAGTTTAATACGGAAATCAGATGGTATTGCTCATTTAACATATATTAGCACACACTTTTTGAAACGGGATTTTATTATTTTCTATTTTTGTAGAATGTATATTTGGTTACGAAACTTCTTATTTTTGTTTGCAAATATATGTAAAAAAAATATATATATCATATGATATATATAATATATATCATATGATCAAATAACTTCATTATCTTAACTTAAGGAAATGCTTCTCTTACATCAGAATCAGGCTTATTCACAAAACATTCAGATAGATCTATAACAGTTAGTTTGGTTCAGCACGGGTCTGTAAATATATTATATGCTCATCGCCATGTTAATCTATGTTCACAGTTTAGACGTATGAATCAGACCTTTGTCGTTCCAGCGTGTTATAAACGTGAGAACATCCATACGAAAAATATATTGGATTTTAAATAACTCGATGATAGCCATTACCCGTGTAGTTGCTGATAAGCTGCTTGGGTCACGGGAGATCATTTCAAACTGTTTGTAAGCTGTAGAGGGCAGACCTAGCCTCTGAGCGGAGTTTGCCACACACGGTTTATCCCCCCTTGTCCACAAGTAGCCTCTCAGCGATCGTCACTGATGCTTACTTTGGAACAACTTTTCGGTGCTAGACAAAAGTTAAAGATGCGTTGAAAAATGTACGGTACTTTACGAAAGTATTTTTTACTTTATTCTATGCCAAAACTTTTGGTGGCAATAATTTTCAGCCAAAAAAATAAATTGATTGGGGGGAAATGTCTTCTGCCATTGGATGAATTGATTACGTTGGGTTGAGCTTGATGAAATAGAAAGTTAGCCGTGTACCTGTCAATGTTGTGTGTCACCAGATACAACTATGTCACCTTTGACCTATACAGCTTTCAACCATGCAACTAATATTTTCAAATGGAGCAGTTTTAGGCCAAGATTCATCATGTAAGAAGCAAAGTGTAACGGCTTTATTTGTTCTCAGACTTCCGCTTGCTTATTATTTTCCTATTCATTTATCAAACTAGGCCGTTTATTTTCATAAGTGACAACTAAAGGTCGAACTAATTGCCCTTCCCCAAAACTGGCCAATATTAGATAACTTTTTTCGCACCAAATGCGATATAATTAGCATACAGCAGCGAAGGAAGAAAAAGTCACTCGGTCGTATTATTGGTAAAATTTGTCGAAGCGGATAATTTATGATTTTATTCAAATATTACGTTATAGTATTAATTTGAGATCGCTATTGAAATTGGGCTTCCAATCTGCGAGAAGGCGGTACGTCCGCCTAGCTTAGAGTCGCTGGGGAGATACACACGTCCATTTGTTCAAAGTCCTCCTTCGGATCGATATAATCTTTTATCTTTGTGAAAAGTGCTCTAAAATTCCTTCATAAACACTGACCCTTTTAATCTATCAGCAGCATGCACCAATTAGAATAGAGGCTCGTACTCTGGGATCATATAAGCCTTAGAATCCATGTTTGGTCAGATCGGATGAACACAGCCTCCAATCAATATCGATCTCTATTCTAAACAAACTAGGTCCAGCCAGAGTTCTATACAACCAATTCCATGAGTCAATCTAACCCCTAACTCACTAATCATTCCCCGCTGAATACATCTAGCTTGCTTGAAAAATATTTACACTAAATATTCGACGTAAACTCGTTTGGTGCACAGTGCTAAAATCAGTGCAGATCACTGGAGCAGTTACATTCAACACACACCAATCAACTAGAAGACTTCACCGTGATCGAATTCATCATCGGTATGTATTATATCTCTGATAAGACATATAGTATCATAGTTATAATTTACACCGGCTAATTAATCATGCTAATATAGGGAAAACACAGACGTGAATTTTACACCAATTTGCCAACTTAATTTATTTCTATGACTTCAGTGTATGAATTGTGTTGCAATATTCTCAGAATTCATTGTTTCTTGTGGTTCTTGCTAGAAATTACAGTTTATATGACGTTTATACTATCAGGCAGTTTCAGCGCGTTACATTTTTACTGTTTAACAACTGTTTAAAATTATATTAAAATAATCTGTCTTTGAAATGCAACGAAAAAATCTCAAATTTTTTGGACAGTTTGTGCCTCAAAGAAAATTACGTAATTTATTAAAAATTCTCTATATATTCTACATTTCTACGCAATTGTACAATTGCTGTAGTTGACAAGTACTTTGTGTTCTTTAAACTAATTTATTATTGCAAAATTGAGGGTTTAAGTCAAGTGCTATTGCACATGTTCGCTGTAGACTTCAAATAGGATCATGGTTACTAACGGCTCAGTGTGTTTTGTGTGACTAGCCATTATTCTCTGAATACAATGGCTCGGAACCTGTACACTAACCAAACCCTGTCCTTCTATCCCAGTCAAGTGCATACAAATTAAAATCGCCCAATAATCGCATTAAATTTAAGTGTTCTTGAAAGTATTGCCAGTTGAAATAAAGTGTCAAACAACTGTAATAAATACTAAAGAGCTTACCTTAATGGATCGTAACTCTGATTCGATATATTAATATAATTATCAAAATGTTTCATCATTCCACTCTTGTAAAAATGTTTTATACATTTTTTAAACTAACTTTGTAAGTTTGCGTTATCTGCCTTAACGTATAAATCCCCGAGAAATAAGTATATTACATTAATCCCATGCTTTCAAATAGTAAGGAAAAAAAGAATAATGTTATATATACTTTCAAATTTTAAATTTTACGTCTGATAAAATGTACAATATTTACGATTATTGGTTGAACGCATTTTGTATATGAAAACATTTAAGATATCGACCATATCATTTTTCCAGACTCCATTTCATGAAAAGATTTATTGCAAAATATAATTCAGTTTTTATTTTAGCTACGGAGTTAACAGTATGCGTTTTCTGTCGGTATTTGTGTTCGTTTCAAATGATCAAATGAAACACAAAGACACTCGCGCCATTGTACCTGATTCACTTTGAAAACATGTAGAGATATTACATTTAAAATGTACCCATCCACTAAAAGAGCTAGTGACTATTTACCTCTGCTCGGAAGGTTAAACTGATCGGTTGTGTATTGATCCACAGTATATACATGATTATAAACTTTGCCCTCATAAGTGATGAAAAATAAACGTCACGAGTTTCCCAAAAATTAAATATTATGTTTTGACTAATACTACAGTTTTACTTTTTAATTGTGGGGAATGGTGATTGCTGAATTAAAACAAAAAACACATTTTAATAGAGGCAGTTGTTCAACTATCGTTCATTAATTAAACTGCACAAGGCAATCTACGTAGCAATCATATAGTTTATCATAAATTGTTTGCTAGTGTTTTTAAAGATTCCTGATTTTGTGAAACACCACCGAATCTACTTCGTCATATATATGTTAGAGTTTTAACTTGTTAAAAGCGAATATGTTTGTTGAATAAAAGTAGCAAGAAGTTGAGTATTGTCCAAATGTTCTAAATTGAACATCTATGTTAGTCCACAGAGATAAACATGATTGCATTGTTGTTCTGCCGTGAAGTTGTTTGTAAATATTTTCACAGACGACTCTCGTTATTTCGATCATGTATGTTAACGGGATAAGCTGTTCAAGTTAATCACTCGTTGGTCTCTGGTGACGTCAGATTTGAAAAGAAATGGACAAGTTTCCGTGAGGGGTGCTGTCAATCAGAGTAGGCAATGGGTCATTCTATACCCACCTTGTACCTCAAACCCGAGGACTGAATACACGTTTACTCTCTCTCTCTCCATCTGTATACATTCACCAGAATGGTGTTCAGTAAACTAACCAATGTATGAGAGTACGTCGTGTCCAAATGTGCTTGAGGTCTAATCGAATTCACTCTCTATGCTGTATCGTGACAGGCTTGTATAATTAGAATTGTTGTCCTGCACTTCAGCTAAAGTGTCCAAAAATCACTCGCTGTAAAGACGGAAGAACAGCCTTACCGATAAATGTAAGTAATATCACTATTGGTAATTCCTATCCAGTTCCGGTTATCAACAACGATACATCAAATCAACAACCACAGGTATTATAAGAGGGTTTCAAAGGTTCTTTCTGTAGAGAATGCACTGCAGTTGTGTTGGCTACAAAACGAAACTCTTCACCAGAAGTTTCCACGAATGCTGTAGAATGGTAGGAACCGGCAGTTAAAGTGAGAGATGTCACCCGCAGTTTCGACATTTTAAACCTGGGCTCTAGTGTGTCAATGGTCTAATCATTTGTACGATTCCCTGCAGTTTTTCTCCCTCTAATGTGGGTATTTGTTAAAGGGAGAAGGCAGCCTTGGGCTGTCCGCCCCTATATCATTAATTCCGACAGAAAGCTGGAAGCCTATTCTGTACAATAGACTGGTTTAAGGTAGCACATTAGTTTACCCTTATAAATGATTCCTAATGGGATAAGAATGACCTGTTTGGATGAGGAAGAAAACTACTTATACTTTGGGCTACTCTAATCGCGGTCAGCCTCTCTCCAAGATGGTCTTACGTTTGCTTAATGGCATAACAAATGAGATCATCGGTAACTCAAACGTTTCTCCTGGATCGTTGCAATGTGACAGTTCAAATGCTACGATTATAAAATAGATCCGTTAATCCTCTAAAGCTCTCACTAGATCATGGAATCTGCTAACCTAAGTAACATTTAACAGATACTTTGGTCGGTATAACATAACACTGCGTGTGTATTCCACAGAGACCCATTAACTTATAAATATTCCCAACTCACATCAAAGATATATTTTGAATTTAAGGATCAATTAACGTAAACGCTTTATGTCGCTCAAGCGAGTTAAATTGTTTGGCTCTTAGTCTGCAGTCATCAATTATGTGCGAGTCACGTGCTGATTGATATACGACTGTTAACTGCTCTATATATCACTCATAGGAAAGGATTCTGAGTTACTGCCCTTATAGTTCAATTAGGCGATACTCCTATTGTTTTAAAACACGGAGACTACTCACATTCAAGCGTGTATACGTTTTGCAATCCTACAGAACATCTAATTGCATTAAAATATCGGAAAAGCAAAACAGCTTGAGTTGGCCTCTTACCTGAATATGCTGTATTTATATTCACCAAACTGTTTGAGATATTTGTAATTACGGCATCGCATCCCAGTGCCAATGTGATCTAATTTTAGATATATATTTGTTTATTTATTGATTTGTTTATTTATGGTTTTGTTTACTTTTCTGTATAGAGTAACATGATATACGTAGATAGTAGGCGATCACCTTATATATCCGGCCTCAGAGGTGGGTGCATGCTATACAGTAGACTGGAAGAAGGGGAATAACTGCACATGGAATAAATCACTCAAGTGTTTGATCTTTGCGCCTTACACAATCGACGAAATTATTGTCCTTCTTAGAACGCAGCCGTCTATTTGATATATTATTTTATTTAATACGTAAAATAGTTTGGGAATATTGGAGCGATGAGTACGGTAAGCCCGAGGGAAATGCTTTACCGCGCGTCAGTTTTGTTTGTCCCTGGCAGGCACACGGGAATGACGGATGACCCTTGTAGTTCTCGGTCTCGCCTTTACTAACGCTTCCAGGCTAGATTCTGACTGGGATCATCAATAACACCACCTGTACAGGTCGCTATATAAACCCGTGTCGCCAAGATCTTGCACTGCCACCCATGCTAGAGGAAGGCCATGTTCACCGTGGAGGCGAGCAGTTAAACAAACAGACATGTATACCTTCTGATATGTATTTACCTGTCGTGGGATTTCTATGGATATAAAAACCAGCTGAACGTCAACACTAAGGATATGCTTACAATAAATTACTGTTAATGTGTTTTACAATATGACTTGATGTTCAAGCTTAGCGTTACATCGTTAATCCACAGTTTGTTGCCTTCCACTGTCATAAAATTCATTACGGGTCACCGACCTTTATGGCTGTCTAATTATGCAATGCGCTTGATTTATGTCAGCTCAATTATTTTCAATTAGGTTAATACGGGATTCACACACGAGCCGCGCCATAGACAAGCAGCTATAAAACATACATAAAATACAGAGATAGCAATCTTTATGGTTTTGTTGTGTATGTAAAGGTCTCGCTGTTAAAATGATATCCGATGTTATTCATATCTGATTATCCGTGTTGTACATATACACCCGTTTTCATGACGTGTCTCTGATATATCTCTAAATTATCAACCAGTTATGAATAGTAGGCTAATGTTATATTTTTGCGATTGCATTTTAATGGACGGAACTGCTAGTCTGTATATGTGCGTAGTGTTTGATACTATACTTAATATTTTTTTCATATAACAGTAATATTTATAGACATACTGGCACATATTTATTTGGGTGATCATTATGAAAACACGTGATATATAAAGAGGTCGCATATTATTACTTACCACACTATGTTTTTGTCTGTTTGTGTCAAAATCAGCTGGAAGGCAGAACAATTTGGAAGTGAGTAGGCGTGTCTGAATGAGTTTAAAAAAACACTACTATGCTTGTTTATTGTCCTCTTGTTTTAAATGTGCATCTAGCCGTGTCTTCGTGAATATATATCAACAGTTTTTTTGTCTCTGTCAAGGTATACCTTTCATTTAGTAAGTGATACGCACTAAAACATACAGAGATAGAACCGATAGCTTTATTAAACATCACTGCGCCGAAACAATGTTTATACGGACGTTATATGCACCCCTAGATACACCATGTATCGGGGTATATATATCATCATATACAATAACACTATATCAGAGTACATATTGTTTAATAACTCTAACGGTATAACCGAATTAATGTTGTTAAATCACCGCGATGTGCAGCTGATACAGATTAAAATATTTAGAAAAGAAAATAGTTAGTATTTATATCTCCGTTGTAGCAAGCAACAACAACATTTGATTCAATGGTTAAAACATATATTGAAAAAAAAATAGTAGATCAAATTAACTATTCAAGTTTCGCTATTTCATCGAAGAGCTGTGCATTGTTCATTATCTGTATCGGTCTGGTTGTTACAGTTCACCGCCGAACATATAGGCATTCTTGCCAAGTCTGTCTGCTACGATAGAAAGCTTTCAACCAATTCGAGGTAACAAAGCAATAGCTGAATACATCTGAAGAAGAAAACACGCACATTAACTTTGTTTATTACTCTTTATGCATATATTATGTGTGTAGACTGTTAGTCTTTCCCTCTTCGACGTCGATCGAAAGTATAGTCAGCTGACCGAAATGCGTCTTTTTATTGGCTGGAGCTTTGACATAGACACAACATGGCACTCATCCTCTCAAGCCGCACAGCCAACAACCCGATATATATTCTGCTACCATGCTCGGTAGAAAACAGTGGAAAAAAGTCAAATTGAAAAGAATAAAATTAAGGTTGTTTCGGTGGTGTTCACCAATCGCTTGAACTGGCTAAATATTCAAGCAGTATATGAGGTGAAATGTCACTGCAGGCCCTATATAAAGACAAACGCTGTTATATAACTACAGTCGTATATCGTAGCAATGATGTTATACAATTTAAAAACTATCATTGAGAGATGTTATCATCAAATTTAAGCAGGGATCCGAACAAATACTGTTGGCAAAAAGTCTATCATGAGAAATGTTAGTTATCTTAAACAGTCTATAGGGGAAATTATTGTTTAAGTTAGGGAAGCAGTTCATGTATATCAGGACAAATGTTGTTATACAACTTAAGCAGTATATCAGGACAAACGTTGTTATACAACTTAAGCAGTATATCAGGACAAACGTTGTTATACAACTTAAGCAGTTTATCAGGACAAACGTTGATATGACACTTAAGCAGTATATCAGGAAAAGGGTTGTTATACAACTTTAACAATATATCGGGGCAAACCTTGTTATTGAACTTAAGCAGTTTATCAAGACAAACGTTATTATAAAACCTTAACAGCACATCAGGACAGATGTTGTTTTCAAACTTAGGCAGTATATCAGGGCAAACGGTGTTTTAAAACTTGAGCAGTATACAAGGGCAGACGTTGTCATGAAATTTAAGCAGTATATTAGGACAAACGTTGATATAAAACTTAAGCACTAAATCAGGACAAACGTTTTTTTATAAAATTTTAGCAGTACACTAAGACAGATGTTGTAATGAAACATAAGCAGTATATCAGGACAGACATTGTTATTAAACTTAAGTAGTGTAGCCAGACAAAAGTTGTTATAAAACTTTAAAAGTATAGCAAGACAAACGTTGTTATAAAACTTAAACAGTACATTAACAGAAACGTTGTTATAAAATTTGAGCACTACACCAAGACAGACGTTGTTTTGAAACTTAAGCAGTATATTAGGACAATGGCTGTTATAAAACTTGAGCAGTATACAAGGACAAACGGTTTTTTATCAAACGTAAGCTTTGTACCAGGACAAACGTTGTTGTGAAACTGAATCAGTGTATCAAAACAAATGCTGTAATAAACTCAAGGAGTATATCAGAAGAAACGTTGTTATTAAGCTAAAGCTGTATATAAGGACAAAGTTTGTCAAACTTAAACAGTATACCAATGCAAACGTTGTTATAAAAGTTAAGCAGTATATCAGGACAGACGTTATTATAAAACGTATGCAGTACGTCAGGACAAATGTTATGTAGGGGCTTGCTATTTAACGTCAATAGTATATCGGGGGAACGTGTTGTTATATAACTATAGCTTTGATCAGTTTACAAGATTTAAATGTTCTTATTTTCGATTTATAAGTGTGCGAATAGAATTTAATAGTGAATGATTAAAACATTTAACATATAGTTTTGATGGTGCTTTGTCGTCACAAATACTCACGAACCACGTCATCCGATTTTATAAGTTTGCCCCGAATGGATTAGCATCCAAATCGTCACAAAACTATGGGAACATATATACACAAGTTAATTTACGCCGACGGTAATTGATGTATTTTTCTACTTTAATTTGTAATTAAAATGACAAACGTGGCACCACGGAGATTTTTTTTACGAAGGGTCAAATCGTAACAAGCATTCGCTTAGGAGAGCATTTTAAAGTTCCAAATTTAATTTGTATTAGAGGAAACCATAAATTATTCCGCAATAATAAAATGATGTAGCTTATTAATCAATGGATTAGAAACCATTATGATAATCAATGTAGCTTTGTTTAATTTGCAATTTATTTTATTGGATTAACTTAGAATTTGCCTTATAAAATTAATGCCCATAGCTATTAAATCCAATAGAGAAATTTCATTTATTTTCTTTTCGTACAAATTTTTGTTCCCGACATTTTATGCAGGCAGAAATATAAAAAAAAATCGAACAAAAGTGCCCACACAATTCAGCCAAAAATGTTTTTATCTACATATACATGTCTATCTATATATATCGTATTTGAGCTCCTCGTGGCATATTTTTGTACATAATGAAGACACATAATTTGTTATATAACATTTATGCTGTTAACTTACTTGCACGTCCACTTAAAACTCTTGTCGACTAGCAGGATAGACTGCATTCAATATTGAGAGAAAAATCCGGCAAAGGCTATTGTAAGTTTTTGTTACAGTTATGTATGTTAAAAATTGTCCGAATCTTGAATTCTTTTCTGTGAATGATTAAAAGTCGAAATACCAGCTGTCAGTGTGTCAAAGTATAAGACGTCAAGTTTGAAAGATTATAGCTTCTCGGACAGAAATATTGAAAGTGTTTTATTTAGTGGTTTGTCTCGGGCAGTCGTCTTGTGGACGGCCCAATGAAAGCCTCTTATAGCAGCACTTTGTAATGTCTGTTGTCAGCGCCACCCATGTCATCACGAATTGTCAAGGTTTCCAAGAGCCTCATTCTGAAACACTTGATAAAAAACCTTGGCTGTGTTGAAGAAAACAGTCTCTTTTACAGAGCGATCTTTTCAGTTTGAAAGCGCCTCTCTATTAACGTTGACTTTACAACTACTATTCTTCCTGAAAGTTGAAGTTTGTTTGGCAAAATCCTTTCTTTTCTTAACGTGAAAGCTACCCCAGTCTTTTTCCACCTGCCTGTCATATTTGCACATGAATTTAGAAAGGTGTGACAATACGGGCGATTTTACCTCGTGCTACCCACAGTGGCTGAATGATAGCTTTCAGACGCAGGCAGAGAATGAGCGCAACACGTCATAAGAGTAGCTACGCTCTATTTCGACAGATGGTATGCCACGAATCCCTTATCTAGATATTAACTATGAAATCAGAAGCCAACAAGTATAGAGGGTAGAGTTTGAGTGACAATGCACTGTAGTGTAGGCTAGGTGAGGATAATTTTGACGGATTATACCCAAGTGTGATAAGAGATCCGCTCCCCTGTCTGTCTGTACAGACTCGATTCTTTCAATCTACCTTTGTTTTTCCTTCTATCAGACTTCCATAATTTCGGTGATCAAAGGACGTACGAGAGTTTGTCTATTTGGACAGGAATAACCAGTCAACTACCAGAGTCGTTACCCGATCTCTGCAATATACGCTCCAATACTAAACTTTGATTATTTTTTGCCCTAAGATAGCTATAAATATGATGTTGGCGATATTTTAGGCGAACATCTGCGGAATCACTACACGGTATATGTCAGTTTTGTGGACGAGATATCCCTGTGTTTATTTCTGTAAGAGACGAGCCGTGAAAACTTGGCGCCTTCTTCATAATCATTGATAATGAGTAAAACAGATTCCATGGACCTCATACGTCGCCACCATTCACACACACACACACATTCATACATTAGTAGGCTTATACATCAACAAATACATGAAAGTACAAACACGAGAAAAGCTAAACTAAAAGAAAGAAACAACAACAAAAAATCTTTTGTTATAGTCAAGAATACTTCTCTCTGAGTTTAATGTGTATAAATTATGCAATTTCTTTGTTAATTGTTAATCCTAATTAATTCATGGGAAGCCACTGGATGGCGACATCATGGAATTCATTATATTGTTCATTTTCTCTCAAGCTGATGTAATTTAACACAGTAAAGGGCACGCGTTGTAATTTAAAGTGAGTCTAATCTAGACATAGTATGCATGCGTGGCTATTGTTTCATTATGACTGGCTCTACAATTGTATAAGCTCGTCTAACTTCGTGATAACTTTATGCATTTAACCGAATTCAAACTCCTGAATTGACTTCCCGTATTTTTTTTTAACTCTTCCGCTGGTTAGAGAAAGTTTAGAGAGCCGTAAAACCCAATGATGAAAAAATGCCCAGAACGTGAATGATTGCACGGCGAAGCTTTCAGCAGACTCTTATCCCCGTAAATTCGATGCCATTGCAGCTATGTAATGAATGCAGCCAAGCAAACGAATGGTCGAACATTTGCAATTCCTTGTCGTGTGGAGAGTGGAGGATTTATGGCGCAATCTCGTGTTCTTTTGACCCTGTCTTATTCTGTATGGGGATTCATACCAGACTTTTTATTTCCCCTCACAACTTTTGTTCGAAAAGGTTCCAAAGGGTAAAAACAGGAATCTCCAACACTTTCTAATTCTTAAAACATGAAGACATCATAGAAGCAATTAACATAGAGCACACGTGTAATATGAATAATGCGAATAGCTGTTTTAATTATGTTCTCCATTTAATTAATACTTTCTCTTTTTAATATTGTATCGATTAGCGAGAGACGAGGACTATGAAAGGTGTGAGTCTCTCCATTAACAGTGTTGCTGTAAGAGGCCTTATCTGAAATAGTGTAGGTGCGACCTGAAATTGAAAAAGATCGTACATATAACTATTTGTCAGCTGCAATTACATTAAAAGTAGACAGGAATTTAGATTAAGTTGATAGATTTTAAAATAAATTAAGTAACACTTATATAATATAAGTAGCAAATAGCACTTAAATTATAGTATTTAGCTTTCTTTTTTAATTATTATTCAAAAGAGACTTTTTATTTGTCATACAATATTTGCCATTATTTCTTAAAAAGTGCATATACGTATGTTTTTTCTTAACAGATCCTGTTAAAAAAATATATAGTAATCTTGTAATGTATAATACCAAATACGACAAAACAAAGCATAGATACAAATTAGCCAGTGACCATGTATAGCATACTGTAAGTCAAGTGTGCCAATATTTGATCTAAACTATCCACAATAGGCAGTTACATCAGTTGATTTTACAACTCTTAAGACCCCTCTACTATGTGAATTTAAATCAAATCAATATATTTGTTAAATGTCTAAGTTAAACAGTATAGCTTTAAAGTTCGTATCGGTGGAACGAATCGAAGAACATCTGTAAAAAAAACTAATGCCTCAAGTATGTTAAAGGTTTTTAATAAGCTAACATATTAATTAATATTTATAAGCTTTTATATCCATTAAGCACAACATAGTAATTTATAATTTGGAGGAATTATTTTGGTACATTTGTTGTTTTTTTTTTAAACTAAAATAAATGGCATGTATATAAGTGGTTCATGATGTTTTCGTTCTGTTTTAAAATTCACCATTTGAAATATGGTTTGGTCAATCTTTCACTTTACGGTGTTTCTATTACGTTTAGTGAAACTAATTTAATTTAGCAGTAGTGTTTAAATAAACACGTTGTGATTTGAACATTAGCTGACCTAATGTGCAATTATCAACTTAGTATGGCCAACTTCTGAAATCACAAACGGAAAGACGTGTGCAGTGTCTTGTCTGATTTATATTTTGGAAACTATAACTATTATACCCAGTATTCTATGTATTTAAGATTTGACGAGCTTGTCCGTCTACAGGTTTGTTATCCTGGTATTTATGTTTGATAGAGATATCTTCAAGAGGATATCATCAATGTTGTTGAAAATCATTGAGGTTAATTCGGCAAATCCAGTGTGTGTGTTTTGTAGATCCACATTTCAGAGGGTTGTGTGAAAATAATCCAACTAATGGACAAAGGGCTTAAGCTTGACCGTCACGTCTAATCCAATAACAAGATCCCAGGCAGAAGAAAAGAGCCCGTTGGACAGGTCATTAGTCAATCGGACTGGTCAATGCCCACACAATTTAACTAACACTCATTTTCTTAGCCTTCGGCCTCGGTCACTGCGTGGTTTCTGGGGACGGGTTTTGTTGGCGATTGTCATGACGGAACCTTGATTTTGCCTCTTGAAGTGGATTTAGCTATTGTCCATGCGAATTGACCCCTATAAAGGGTAACTCCTGGGGTGTACCGGCACCAACCCTTTACTCCATTCGCCGGCTAAAAGTGGTCAACAATAGGCCCATAACTCTCACAGCCGCAGGCCCTAACCGCTTCTCGAGAAGCCTCCACAAACTCTCAGAACACACGGGTCTGCTTTACATACCACTTGGAAAGGCATGTAATTGTGTAGAAATGGAACACCGAGTTAATCCGGTAACCTGACAAAGCACTTTCCTCTATTGTTTGAAGGTAGCCGATACACGTTAAGTCTGCAATGCTTATCTCCCCTCGAGCGCTTCATCTTATAGTGGCCAACAATTGTCTGCTAGTACCTGACAACCAAAACAAAGACACACGCTTTTAGAAAACATTATAGTTAGCAATTGAAGTTAAGAAAAGAGCATTATAAATAAAAGCAGGTTGACTTAAGTAAACTGCAGATTAAATCTAAACCAATTGCATCATTTCTTGTTTGTGTAGAATAGGGATTAACCGCCACACTGACTACTGTCCACGGTGTGGTCGCTTACATGAGACTGTTTGGTCCATCTGCTATGTAGTCCTCTTTTCTTCAAACACAATTATATGTAACTAATACTATATTCTTTAATGTCCAAGAAAACACTTAAAATTTGGACAATAAGGATTGAAAGCATTAATAAACTGGATTATTAACGCATAGAAAGACCCCATGCTATTCCATACGAATGTTCACTTCACGGTGAATAGTTTGCCGTTTAAAAACATTTCACTCGCGTGGAGCTGTAAACACCACGATACTGTAACCTACCTATATATACTGATATCTGGGCCAAATAATTTAATAAAAAGGCACCACTTGTTTTAGTTTATAACTACATTAAAAGCACATGAACGTCGTGATATTACGAATTATTCATGATAGATATTTTATCGACAATTTTCCAGTTCATAGGATTATTGCGTTGTGGAAATTAGGTAGATTCACGGTCATGTGTTAGTAAAGAATTGATTAAGTGCAGGTACAGAAACTAATAGATTTCCCCATTACACATGAAATTTAGCAAATTTCACCTAAAATGTCCAAATCTGTGAAATAGAGTAGCTACGTTTAAACGCTTGTTTATCTACAATCTGTCAGGTATTATTTAATTCAAATAAACAATTATCCCATGATTAAAATAAATATTTTTGCAACTGTCAGAAGCTCTGATAAACTGTCTCTTACACACGTATATAAGCTTGTAGAATATTTTTATCAATTAAACAAGAATGTATTTCCATGCTCGCCCCAATTCTCAGGATATCACACGAAAAGCTGAGCAATAAGTAAATTCACATATTTAAAATGAATTCGTTTATAAAAGTACTTTTCCACAATTTTCCTTTAGCGCGGCACACTTGTATTTTGAAAATTTATTTTTATCATCACAATAAATAATATTCCAGAGAATTTATTAACAAAAACAATGTCTTGAAAATTAATAAAATTATAATAAAGAATAGTTCGCTAATTTATGCAGTAGTTCTTTGATATTAGGATCATATAATAACAATCTTAAGTATTTTAGAGAATTTATTTCCTGTATTAAATTGAAACTGTCTGCGATGTGGTCATGTTTCAGGCGGAAATAATTTAAAATCAATGTGGTTTCAACGTTACTATTTGTATTTGTTTGTCAGTTAAATAGAACACGGTTTTGCGTGTGTAAAATATTATTCGTTTGACAGTTACCACAGATATGCTCGTACGTTTTCCACAGCTGATGGTACGGCGCCTTTTCTTTTTTAATTTCAGTTCATTTTTGTGGTGAAAATACACAATTATAATCTGATGGTGAAAATTGAAATAAGAAATTAAAAAGGCGCAATGTCATCTCAGCGTCTTTAGGAATTGTTTCATGTTAGAGATGCCATAGCTAACGACAATTTTAAAAATTGCAGTTTAAATAGAACTTGTATATTTTGTATTTTAATCGAAACAGATGATTTAAATTACTGACTTTCAAGATAAAATAAATCCAACTATTGTGTGGAACTATAAACTAATCGGCTAAGCCTACTTGAATAATTAATTGTAATGAAATATATATATAGAAAATTCTAATTATATCTCTTCAAATCAAATTTATTGTTTCAATAATATTTATCTACACTAAAATAAATTGTGTTTTTGTTCTTCGAAAGTTTATTAATATTTATTTTGCAGCAAAACGTTTGTAAGAATAGCTCATTTACTCTATGTTTAAAATAGCCAAAATGTTTTCAATCTGCTCTTTGTAAATAATATAAACTGACAGTAAATACACGTTGTAAGCGACAGTGTGAGTGTTGGTTAGTGTGTGTATTTAACCTGTCACACAATGCCAGGTACGAAAAAGGATAACCGATGACCAGTAATTTAGTTGCAGGACACATGATTTAGTTATGGTTTTTACTAACAATCACATGCTACCTGCGGGCTCTGATTATAAATTGTGTCCCTGTCTTTCACCGGAATACATATTTCTATATACATTTCACGCTACCGCCTTGTAATGCAATTAACTCCGTTCTGTAGGACTGGTTAAAAGGAGAACATATTTTATCTACACTATCATATCACTGTATGCTTGCGCGGCTCTACATCGTATACTTACCTTAACTTATTATGTTTGTATATCTCATTCCCAGATCTGCATGAAAAACCTCAGGTTATTATCTGCCCGTAAGTTATGTTTGAAAAACTAGTCGAGTTTAACCTAAACTTCAGTAAAATAGTTATTTCCCTGGTAAGTGGAGCTAATCTGCGAGGACTTGTTCTCTCCAGTTTAGCTGACTAAAGAATGACGACAGTTCTATTCAACGTTTAGTTCTAACAGATGCGGGTAATTTAAAAAAGATTTTTCAGATGTGACTCTGATATGATGAGAATGCAATTTGACTTTGCATATGGGCTGCACAACATTAATGTGTTTTTAGGTAGACAGGGATATGAATGGATGTATTGAGGTAGATTGCATGCCTGAAGGAAGCCTTTATTCCCTCGGCTGCCTCCCCTCTCTCATCTACCGCCCGTTGGCACACCTTACGCAAGCTTTGGGCTCCCCTCTTATCTCTAATGAGAATTTAGGTATACCGAAACGAATATTCCTCCAATTGAATTGTAATTTTTGATAGCAGTGTAACAATAGAGCTTGTTTTCAGCGAACACCCATTATAGTTTGTCTTTTTCTCTCTTTCTGTATAGTTTTAGCGCCTCTAGCGACACAAGTCAACCCCAGCCTTCAACACGCCTCGTCATTGGACCAAGGAGTCAGTCACGTGACAAGAGGAGCAGGGGTGAGAGTTCATTGAAGTAAAATAACTATGACAAGCCAAGAAGTTACTGAATTAAATTTCGCAAATAGAGAGATGCAGAAATCCTATTACGAGCCAGTTCAAACTTTCCCGGGATATTATGGACATGATAACGGCTATAGTTATGATTATGGAGGCACGATGGGAGTCCCGTATCCACATCAGGACCCCAGCCCTCCAAGTGATGGGGACTGCTATCGTCCATCATGTTATCTGCAGAATCATATAAACTCCGGTGAGAATTTAATCTCTGTCCCAGGAACGGACTACCCGTCTTACACAGGAATTAGTCCTACAGGTAGTGGTTGCCTACAGCCTCTAACTGTGGTGACATGCAGCGTTTCCACGGGAGTGTCCAACCATCAGCCATCCCATCACCCTACATCCTCGCTACTTACCAAGCAACGTCAAGAAATATACCCTTGGATGAGAGAGTCCCGTCAAAATGCCACCAAACGCCAGAATCAAGTAGCCGATACGCCAGCAGGTATGTACCGTCTATGACTCGTAACTTTTCTTCCTCAATGTATATATCATTCAGCGATGTTTTATGTCTATTTGGGCCACGTGGGTTTAGAATGATGAATGGGTGGCTGCTATAAAGCCTTGCCCCTAAGTAATGCTAATATCGCCCATTAACCCTTTAATGGTCGCAGTCTTGATAGCAGGACTATGTGTTGAAAAATGACAGAAAACATATTACCTCAACGCCTCCAAAACAATTTGCTTTGTGGTAAAGAAATGTTTATGGGAGTTTTATTGTTACACTCGTGTGACTCCCTAAAGAAGACTATTAAACATATCGACAGCCCATAAATGTCTGGAGAGAGTAATGGTTCAGAGACGAACACAAGAACAACTCCTCCGGGGACTTCTTGTCTAATCAATTATGTGGTCAACCTAAAATAGCAATGCTTTCACTGTTTACGACACGACCGCCTATTTCTCTCCTTTATTCATTATAAATAGCGTTTGTAACGACCAGGGAATACCGCATAAGTGTCATTATCGATAATAAAAATATGAACAATTACAGGCAATTGCCGTCTAGCAGAATATTGATACATGTCTCTAGCAGTGTTTGGCATCCCGACGTTTATCATAAATTCCGACGTTTTTAGCCATTTATTAACTTGTTAGCTATATTAATTAACATACTTTACATTAACTCGCTATTACGTGTTAGCTATATAATTAACATACGTTATCTTTGTTTACAACCTAAATTACTTAACGTTTTTGCGTTGGTATAGAAAGGACCAGAGAAACTAAAAAATATTGTTACACGTTGAAGCATTTCTATTTAGATCATTTCTGTACATATCAAAATACTAAATAGTTTGCATTTTCTTAATTAAACAATTTATTTTTTTTAGATTTTAAATTTACCACTGATTTTTTATATCTGATAGGTTTGCTCAAATGAAATAATTTTATTTGATTAAACATCTAAAATTGTAAAACAAAACTTGAGCAAAAATTTTAGATGCATAAAGAACTATTAAATATATTCGCTAACAGTCAATCATATACAGGTATAGATCTATATAACGAGTGTGATTAATAATTTACTCTGAGAATATTTCACTGCACCTTATCTCTTTGATTAGAATTGATGAGAACAGTGTTATTGTCTTTAGGGTAGGGGTTATCTGGTGTAGTTCAGAACAAACTTCTTTCCTACATAAGCTACTACTGGATTAGGATACATTCTGTTGTCTATTTAATATTCACCAATCAATCATCATGTTCCTAAAAAAGACAACTTGTTGGTAGATTCAGTCATAGATAGAAGATAAACTGTCAAAGCTCAAGTGAATCAGTATTGAGGATTGGGGAGTGTTTTAACTATCGGACAGAGCGACTGGAGCCAGACAGTTTACCTGTCTTCATTCACGGTGTAATCCCAGAGTTCAATACCTTGAAATAATTAATTAAAAAATTTGTTTAGATGTACTTGTATAAAGAAAAATGAAAAAGAATTAGGCTGCTCATTTCAGCATATTTATTTATTAATTAATTAATTAATTAATTATTTAATTAATTATTTATTTATTTATTTATTTATTTATTTATTTATTTATTTATTTATTTATTTATTTATTTGTTTGTTTGTTTGTTTGTTTGTTTGTTTGTTTGTTTGTTTGTTTGTTTGTTTGTTTGTTTGTTTGTTAATGTATGTGTTATAAGACTGTGGTTTGTTTGTTTGTGTATGTGTTATTTCGTGTGTTTGTTTCTTTGGTTTATTGCTTCATTGATTGGTTAACTGTTTGTTTGGATTTAAACATCCTATGAAAAAGCATTTCACTCATATGACAACAGATTATCAAAAATCTCAATCTTTCTTAACTTAAAACGCTGGGAAACCTAAAATCCACCCGTTCCCAGTTTAATTTCTACCATACCCCGCCAGCCGATCACAATATACTGACACACGGCAACGTGGAATAATCTAAAGATCCTGAGGTCTGTCATTGTCTACATCAATTCAAGAGTAACAATCTGTCATACGGTTAGATAAAAATCATTGTTTTGGAAAGTCGATTATTTGAGTAATCAGTATTTGTCCTAAACTGTGTTGCACGACAAAACGTTATTGGTGTCTTGAAGGCTTATTTTCGTTCCAGGAACGAATACAATATGTACATGTATATAAGGAACCATTGGTAATGAATATCTGTTAACGGTTGCCATGATAAGCACCCTCATAAACACACCAAAAAGTAGAATTCGTATAAGCCTGAACAAAATCGAAGTTGCACAGCGACTCAGCCAGTCAGTACTGTTCATTTTACGACACCTTGATATGAGCGTGTCATACTTGTTTACCGAAGAAGAAATTGTGTAAATATGGTAATTGAGTAAGATGCTTACAATTGATCCTAATTGCTACCAGTTTCCAGACAGACACTAAGTGTCATTCTTACTTTGTTACAGAATTTGGGTCTATGCCAAAAAGTCTTGTTAGATTTCCTAGCTAGCTGACCTTGTCTTGTACATTATGACTGAACCGAAATGGTTTGATTTGATGATAGACTAAATATCACAAACAGCAATCCATAAAAATGTCGTAACGGTCCATATGATTCTACCCGGCACCAAACTACTTGAAGGTCTTGTCTATAATTAACTCTTTTCTTTCCATGTTCAAATATTTGAAGTCACAAATCATTCCACAAGGTCGTTTAACTGTCGATTTAACAAAGAATCTCCAAAAACCAGATGTATTTGCATATATAGCTGTATTTTAGTGCCTCAGAAAAATAGTTTTCCTGCGAAGACCGTTTAATTTTAAGGAAGACGTGATTCTTCAATTAAACCATGGAAACGCCTTAACATTTCCAATCCTTACTCTTAACTAAACGTACTGCCTACATTTAGCTTGCGTCTCGACAGACTTCGCCAAAAATATCAATAAGTATTTTACGTGTTTATAAAGAAGTTCTCAGCATTTCTGAGACAATCAACGGATTCAAAAACAAGCCATCTTCATATCGAAAGACCAAAGAAAGACAAAATACAAAGTGCCCTACATATTCATTCATAGAAAGATTGACGTGTCTCTTGAATGATGTTGAGTACTCTTGGCGTCTAGGATGTGATCCAGTTAATGCGTCAATTTTTTTCTCCGGTCATCAGGGATATATCAATATCCCACTTCTACAAGCGCCCAAAAACATGCAGCACAGCCACAGTTATTATATAAAGTTTTTTTCTTGACATTTAAACTTTGTAGAAAACTTCGTACCAAGCTAGTTAGAGTTCTTGATTTTCAGCAGCAATTCAAGCCATATTGTCGTCAAAAGGAATACTACCGACTGATGGCTAGGGTCGGCAATATCACATGCACATGCATGTATTAAGCACCCACTCCAACTGAGACCAGTTACATTTTTAGAATATGCTTAGGCTACTGGTATCAAAATTGCTACCTTATCTGGCAGAGCTTCAACATCGTGTGACTCCCTCACAGTCCTATACCCCCACGCGTCAGTAAGTAAGATCCGCACGAGCACACCCCAAGAACATTGGGATGGCTAGGGACAGCCGACCACACATTGTAATCCAGCGAATCGTTGCCATGATCGGGGCACATTTTTCTGACTGCATAGGCAAATGTTAATGTAAATATAAAACTGCTTACATTGAATTTGTTTCTAAAAGTGCTCAGTTGTGTTCTATG
>JAVFBX010211630.1:0-11906 GCA_034783855.1 Mopalia kennerleyi
GTACATGCATAGTCATACTTCGGTCCCTTGTTTTAAAGAACATTTTGTGTGTGTCAACATCTTGGTAGATAGGCTAAAAAAATGTTTAAAAAGAAATAGAACATGTTCTAATTTAGATTTGAATTTGATGGATAACACAATACAAGCTATATCATAGTTTTATGACATGATAGTTATAAATATATCGGGTTGACATGCAACTAAACATAGTTTGTGTCCACATCTGTAATATTCTATAATTATAATACACAGATGCGTATTTGCATTTGTATATACCTACACCAATTACTACACATTTAAACAATACAGGCTGGTGTTTTTCCCTTTCTGAGAAAGCATGCTCTTGCATGCTGCAATAGTTAAAACACATCAGTTATTCACAGTCTTCAAGATAGCGTTGAGCGTTACGTACATATTAATTATACCCACTGTTCGGCAGATCCTTTAATATTAATGATACAAATAAACAAGGGAAGTCATTGTAATTGTAATTTGTCCTGTATCGCCATTGATATATTTTTGCGGTATATACTTTTTTCTTAAAGTTTGAACGTGCTTACATTTTAGCAAATAATGAATTTCGTCACCCACTAGATTTGAACTACAGATGTTACATTTTCGTTCCTTCTTTAGGATGTTATGCCACCTGCCTTCCTCGATTGGCATCCGGTTATTGCACAATCTAAAGTAAATAAGCGGCTTATACGATTTAAATGGAAGCAATTAGATACGTTTCTATTCGTATATCTTTGTTAAAAAATTGAATAATGACTTCCCTTGGATGAGTACATCAGGACTGCAGATATTGGTCTTTGCCTAATTGAACAACATAATTATGTCTTAAGCCATTGGATGTTGCCTGGGTTTTGAGAGATCCAAACATCTGTACATCCAAGATGGTCAAGTGATCGTTTAACGAAACTGACCCATTTAATTCTGTAAGATCCTGATATAAAATCATGATGTAGGAGTTGATATATCACATAAAATAGTTTGGTGGTTAGACAATTAATCGCCAACTGTATATACTATCTACAAAGGCGGTCCTTCGGGACTAAACTTTACCTTGAACTGTCACACAGTAATTATATGATTATATGTAACTTACATAAATTATCGGCAAATTATCATTAAGCACAGACAAAAGATATATTTGAATACATCCGAGTTTAATTACTCATTTCGCTGCTCAATCGGCTGCCGGTTACTCTAAGTGAATATTATGCTACACTCAAACATGGGTGGATTACAGCCTATGAAATCCGTTATTAAACGGCAGTATTATGTTGCCCCTTTGGTATAATTTAACGGGATGACATGCCTAGATATACTGGAGTGATCACTCGAAATCACTTCTTTAGAAAGAAAGCAAGCGTATATTCAGTGAAAATACACACCTGTGATTTATGCAATTGCTCAGCTCCTAATGACAGAAACACCATCCATGCATACGGATTTATTTATTAATTGCTATCGAGAAATATACATGTATCAAACACAATTCGAACAACAACAAAAAATGACCTAGAAGTGCCGATTACCCGATCCAACATAGACTAAGCTGAAATATACTGCTAGATATAACAATGACACAGACGCGCGGCATGTAACAGGAGCAGCTGAACTGATCAGTGGAAGAGACTACCGGCATTCACCGGCACAGGGTTGTACAGTATTGGCTTAAGAGCGATGATCCGAACACCTGGCGCGGGGTCACGAGAGGTGAGTGTGATTGGTAGATGTCAGTAATGGATGGATAATGATGACGTCTTCATCAATTGATGTCATGTCGTTATAATTTTAAAGGAACAATCCCTCTTCCCCCTCACCACCAAACCCAAAGGCTTCACTTAAATGCAACATAATGAGAAAGAGAAGTGTTCTTTAGACTAAGTATTCTTAACAAGTTGACCACTGTAACCGGTTGGATGCGTCTCGCAACCACACCTTTGATTCTATGAAGATGAGTTAACATAGGATATGGACACAAGTTTTCTAAGTCCGCTGGTTTTGATGGGTAATCTCCTGGTGTCACTTAGCTCGTCTCGGTCTATACACATTAACTGGCTTCCACTTACCATAGCCACCACTCAGGATCACCGACCAGATCGGTCCGACGAATTACGCCCAATAGACCCTAATGACCGGTTTCTAGCCCTCCAATTAAACAGCCAGGGTTATCTCCCCGTTTGTAATGGTGTACCGCCCACACGTTGTTGTTTTGAATTCGTTGCTTCGGTCATAGTTTTGATCTAAAATCAATTTATCCGTGAAAGTAAGTGAATCATTGTATTGATAACCTGATGTGTTGTCAAGTACTTTGGCAACGTTTTTGGGTTTATTGGGGGTAAGTATACATTATATTGGGGTATATTCGTGGTAATTCGTCGGACCTTGACCGGGTCTTTTGTACGAAGACTACAAAATTCTGGTTCCTGGCTTAACAGAATTCTTAAAGTTTTGTTGCAAAGATCTGTTAATTGAATATACTTTGACATTATTAAGGCTCTTGACGACGAAAAAGAGATCATTTGATATGTTTTGTTATTGCCAAAGCATTTGAGAGAGCATTACATAGAGGCTTGTGGGCTAAACGTTTTGGTTTTAGAGCGCGAGGTGATATAGTATGCTCTTGATCACAAACTATGTAAGGGAAAGACAACAGAGAGTGATTATATATATATATATGGGAAAGAGTACAGTTCACGTGCCACACAGAGGAAGGTGACCAGTAGGTATCAGTCCTCGACATTTTTTACATGAACGATTCACCAGCGCGCCAGTATTATCTGATAAACTATTTAACGACCCCACTATTCTAGCATGTTTAAATGCTCTTGTCAAAGTGGAGCTCTGGGCAGTGGTTGATAGACTTCAACTCATCGAAAACTGTGTCTATTATTATCCCGAAGACACCATGCGTCAGACATCCGTCCTTCCTTTAAAATATGTGAAAAAACTATAATAACCAATCGGCCCTACTCCATCGCCTGATAATTTGTGGAATGGTCCATTTTCTGAGCACTTTTTTTCGCAAGTCCTTTTTACGCAAATTCTCAAGAATATCGGTAAACATTTTTTCCCTGGAAGAGTCTTAAGTACCATTTTACAATAGACGATAACAGCCAGAGAATATGAAAGTAATTGCCGTCACGTCATCAATCCACGGGTAGTAGACCCCCTGTCAACTATCTCTATTTATACTCAATGATTTGTGTTAATACTATTATTATGTGATAAAGGCATTGGGTATAATGACTAATGTTACAATATTTCAAAATTTCTTACAGATAGCAGTTTAATTCTTTAATAACCTGCTGGGTGTAAACTATAACACGCATGTGCATTGGTCGGTCTGCTCACAGAACGTACAAATTATGATTACCAGTACTGTAAAACAATGTGCGCTGTCCGAGAGTATAATAGCCTGGCTGTTGAACGCTTTGGACACGTCGGACTGTCACGGGATAGCGGCCAAGGGGAGACAACTCCTATCGACATCAGTGCTAGTAATTGAAGCTATACTAAATGTAGTTGTAATGCTTTCAACGAGACTTATATTCGAATATATGTGATATGTAGGTTAATAATGAGCCTTTTACCGGCAAATTTCACAAACTTGTTTAGTAGACTATGGTGTGGTACTTTAATCAACAGCTAGTCTGTAGCATCACCTCTTTCGTTGTAAATCCTAAAGGCTCTTGCTGGGCCCCTTGGGCTCAAAATGAACCAATTTTTGTTTATCACTTTGATAAAAAGTTAGGTATTCAAACAATATGTTAGTGAAAAAACTAATGCGAAATTCTAATTACAAACAGTTAAAATTTGAGCCTTTAATTTAGTTTTCCCTTGATCATATCCAAGTGGCAAAACTTTAATTGCCTATTTCTGGTAGTTCCGTCTTAAGCAGACCCTACATTTTCCATGGCTTATTTCTACAAAACTATTCATGTAAGAAACTTCACATTTGTACCATTGTAAAGAGCCCAATGCGATCTAGTAAACGGTGCCCCATTTTTTTTAGTAGTTGATGTTTTCTTAATGGTTTCTGAAAGTTGCATTTTACATTTTTATAAGGCTTTCAAAGGTGAGATAGACAAAAAAATCCACTGTGATCGATCTAATCAAAAATTTTACAAATTTAGGCACCGCTTATTAGATCAAGGAATATTATACTAGGTCAACTACTCTTTAGATTCTCGTCGTTATTGCACTTCGATAAATAAACCTTGAAAAATGCAGTCAATTTTTTCTGTTGACATGCACTTACTCATTTTGCAATATTTTTATAAATAATAATTGGATTTTCACCCCATTCACAAATATGTAATCCTGAGTATTCAAACTTTTCAAAAATATATACATATCTTTCGTTCAGATTGATACTATTCCGCATAATAGACTAAATACAACAGATGTTCTAAAAAAACGGCCAAGGGGTCCAGCAAGACCTTAACTATATTACCTATTGTTATTAACTGATACGAACTTTATAAACAGCTCTAAAGATGGGAATTGTGGAATTTTAATCCTCAATATTTGTTTTACCTTTCAGTTATTACCAAATAATGACAATGCACTTATCTACTTCCATTTCATTATTTGTTTTATGATAAACTTGTAATAGACATCATGACGTCCGAAGGGGATATGATAGGCCCTGGAAGATATGCTGATTAAAGCACACATGTACGCGTTAATTCGAGCTTTTATATCTATTAAACACATTTCTTTACCCTTCTCAGATTCAATTCGTAACAGCCCATTCAATCCCACATCGCATATCTGGCTTAAACATATAAACGATTTTTAACATGGATTTTACCGTAAATTGTACAGTTATAATTTTACAGTCTGTTACCTGTAGACATATTCACGCCCGTATTACATGTACCCTGTTCAACCACATGGTAAAATTCCAACGTGAAGACAGTGAACGCATATACAATTCATGATGGTATTGTGTGCAGTATTTGACATGTTCTATATCTATGATCTACTCTAGTGTAATCTGTTCTCCGCTTTTTATGCAAAACAATTCGCTTCAACATTGCACCATTTAAAAATGGCTTTTGGACGCCTTCTTCTTCTACGTAAGTCGCTTAATAATATCGGAAGATAAACAGATTGTGATGTTAACAGTAATCTCCCCTTGGACGATAAGCTGGGCTTATACCGCTTGGAAGTCCTGGAAACGATGACGCCAATATGTTCCGGAAGCTACCGAGTGCTACATAACCAAAAGCCAGTAATGGTAGGCTACATTTTCGCAATATAAAGCTACTATGGCTAACTATGACATTTAATATCATTTTGTGTTTTTGCTTATTGCATTTTGTTTTTATCTAGAAGTTTTAACTCGCTATGTGGTGATGTCGCTTATCTGAGAGGGTGTTCCCACCAGATTAGTTTATTTGTATCAAGTTGCTTAACCACAGTCACTTTGCATAATCGGGGCTGGGTGGGGTAGAATTTGAATTTTATATACACGCTGCTGCGATCCAATGAAAATAACTACCTGTGTGTGTAAGGGAATTAACGTCTCGTGACGGCACGCTTTATATATCAAGAAGGATGTAGACTTGAAGTTAGATAAAACAAATTATCTCAATGAAAAATTCGCTTCGGCAATATTTACAACTATCGCTGGAAGACTGACTTGCATCATATTACCATGGTGTTCTGCTAAATTTGGTCAATTTAGAATTATTACACCAGTCCAAATGTTACTTTTTGCCTGGCGGAAAATAGCCCCAAAATTGTCGCGCAAGTCCCTCTGACTGTAGTAGACTTATAGATAGACACGTAATTGTCTCCCTTTCGTGGGAGGTAATCATGTAGAAACTTAAAGCCGATGAGATGTGCAAACGTCCCTGATACAACAAATACTTTTTTCTTCTTTGTCCGATTGTTGCATTGCACCGTACTTTAACTCTTCGTCACTGGCAACAGACAATGACCTGATTGAACAATCACAGGACGAACAATAAATTCTCCACACCGTTCAGCTTGGTCTTACCCCTTAGCTCTGGGGGCAATAGGGCAACTGGAACCAGTCACTGGCCACTCCGTCGGTATAGGCCCGTGGTTTAGTGGTTAACGTGTCAGCGTACCAATCCCACTTCGAGTAACCGCTCACAGGTCCGTCGGTCACTATAAGTTATACGAAGGGAATCATACAACGATATCCGGCAATCACGTGGTCAGTTTTTACGAGGTTTCCTCCCCTTTCCGCCGTATGTAGGCATGGAACTGTAAAAAGGACATTCCGTCGTCATATAAGTGAAAAACCATTAAGTGCGACGTCTATGTATTTCTAAACACAAATGACCAAGGCTTACACTGTGATTTACACATTATAAGATTTCTATAATTTAAAAAGAACGTCTCTTTGGTCGTGTCCGATAAATACGGTAACTGACGGACCAATATATAATGTAAACCAATCGACAAATACATTCGAGTGTGGCGTTAAACAGCAGTCGAATATAGGTACATATAAGAAGTTCATCAAAAGATGGCACATTTTTAAAAACAAACATAACGAGCAATAATACTTTTCTATGTCTAGCATTATTCCCATCTACGAGTTTCACAAAGTATAGAGTAAACGTACGACTTTATTAACATTGATACGTGGTGATTCCAAATTTCGGTTTATTTTAGAACCATTGGTACTTGTCTTAAAAGCTTCCTATTAGGCTGCTTACTGATTGGACATTCTCTACATATAACACATACGATTAACTGGTTCCTAGAAGTGTTCGGTGATAAGACCACGTCTCCGTTTGAGTACATGTGCTATATCAAACGTCAGGAAATCATGATCCTGTGAATGGGTCAAGATTGTGTCAGGTTATTACAAGGTGCATATCCGTATCCGACTCAACTCTTCTTAGAAATTACATCAGAGTGCAGTCGTCAGATTCGTTTCCTCTTGACTCGGTTATATGACTGTAGAGTGTGGTCCTCTACCATGCCTGGACGATTGTTCACTAAAATACCCATGTCCGCTTCAATAACTGATACACCCTATCACCAAATATATCCTGGGAATACAATCCACAAGTATATTAATAAATTAGTAATACGCGTAATATGCGTAATACGTTCCCCATCATGTCGCTCGGATACCGTCGAAGTTTGTAACGTTTGGTAATTAGATAATTGGCGCCTGCTAAGCGAATTTAGTTACTTAGTTAATTTATCCATCTTGCAGGTGAATAACGCTGATTTCAAGCCAAAAATATTTAACAAGAAGGTTATGGCAACTCACTATAGTTACTGTTGTATGCGCTAGTTATCAAATTAAAATAAATAAAATGGCTCTCAAAATTCCAACTGGTTCAGAGGCGCTTGAGAAAGGTTCATTTTTCCTGGTGCTCTCAGGGCTAAGGGACAGGACGACGTCGATCAGTGGAGTTTCTGATGCGTCTTGAGCTCGCAATTGTTTGTTCAATCTGACGCGGTTGGTGCTTTCATTCACGCCGTAGTATAAGTGAGGTACCGGTAACATTAAGTACGGTGTCATAATACAGTCAAACAAACAAACAAATAAACAAACCAATGCAGGTGGTACATGGCCGGTATGTGTCGTTACATATTGAAATTTCAAATTGATGCAAAGCACACACTCATACAACGGTTGTCCTGCATTGTAAGTACCACATGGAAGTTACACCTACTGTTTGCATCTGTTGTTGCTTAAAATGACAGCTTATGAACACATATTTATTATATTTGCATGTTAACGTTATTATATCAATTCACATAATGATATGATATATGTAAATTCAGTTTTCCAAAGATGTATCAGTTTAAATTTAGTTTTAACCTATGTGTGGTCAGTATTACGGATATCAATTGGTCAAGGTCACGTACAATTTTATGGGGATAGTCGTTAGAGAATATTTATTTAAAGCAAACGCTAATGATTTATGCATGGTGTTAGTTTTCACGATAACATTAATACCATTTAAGTTAATTTAGTAAAATAATGAAATGCATCCAAGCGCTGGAGACATTTTACAGTACTTTACTGACTGTATAATACTTTTACACATTCTGTTTCTTTAACTCTTATTTTTATGGCTTGCTAAGTTTCTAGATCGTGCGCTTGACATTATTTTCATCATAAGTGGTCAATTGCCTCTTTTGAAACGGCTAAATCGTAACACTTCCTGAGTGATTTTCCGTCATTCTAGCCGTCCCTTATTTAAGTAAAGCTCGCAAGGGTCGTTTACACCTGAAACCCTCGACAAGCTGTGACCTCCTCCTTGATCCAGTCAAGTGTCGTCTCTCGGAACACACCACTCAGTTAGTTGTGGCTTTTTTCTTGTTCTCAATCTTAACAATACCTGGCCTATAGGTACGGATCAGAGATTTCACATAACTGCTACAGTGCCTCTGTCTCTTTCCAAACATTCGTTTCAGGTTTACCAGCACTGATTTTCAAACAATTTGTTTTTTCGATTAGCGATTCTCCACTAATAGTGTTAAAACATAAGTTGGTCAGCAATTATTTCTCAGTAGTGTTTTTCTAGTAATCGTTTTCCAATGAAAAATATCCTAAGAATGAGATTAAGACGTTATCACGAATATATCAAGAATTCCCCATCCATGCGGAAGATATATTTATTACGCGTTCAGCACTCCAGGTGTATGTATGTTGATCAATATTAAGTCTACAGTGCATATTTACCAGTTAAATGGGCCTCGTCTTACACGCTTCCTCCTTCGTTCCTTCCTTGATTACAGGGTGTTATTATACCAGATTTTTTAAAGACAGACACGCATGCATGAACATGTCAGTGCCTGACACGCGGGTGACATCAGGTATATTTGCATTGTAGAGAAAGACAATTTGTTTGACATCTGGTATGTATGATTGTATTAAATGTGTTGTTTCGTATCTTCCTTATGGTCGCTTCCTGGACTACTGTTCACAGTACAATCGTGGCGCCAAATGATATATTTATTTCACTACCCCATGTAAGGTTAACAAACCCAAATTCAAATTACAGTTTATTACCCATGCATAAATATACTAGAAAAACTCAATATCACCTAGAAAACCAACTTCCTGCTGATAGCTGACATACAAACGTACATACGGTCCGCGGGCAATCAAACCTGAAGCCCAATACATATCACGACTGCATCGCCGCGAATTGATGGAAAACAGTAGAAACTCTCTCCGCAATGAGCAAAAAAGCCGTTTACAACATAAGGTTTAATAGAAGTCAACGTCGAACCCACAAGTTGCTGTGGGGGCAACTGACACTAAAGCTGATATCCTTTTTTAAAACGGTCAATCCTGCAAAAAAGTTTTCCTGAATTCTCAATGACACTGTGGTTCACATGTATACACTATACGACTTATGTTAAGAATAGAACTTCGTTGCAAGAACAATTGGTCCTAATATGGAGGCAACGGTATGTTTAGTTCAGTTCGGTTAAGTGATTTATACTCATATTCAAAGGATCCATAAAAGGGAGGATAACAAAATAACGATAATAATAGGAACATATAGAATTATGAATACATAATGGTAAAAAGAAATTCTGAGTTTGCCAAAGTATAAAATTGATCTACATTTGCTTTTAAATTGTGTAAATCAGGTACAGATATCGATATCATAAAGGCAAGACACGGTATTAAAGAGATGTTGTAACAACTTGCATATGTTTATTGCCATTTATTACAGTTTGCGGATTTAGCTGTTAAAACATGCAATTGGTTTTCAAAGGAGACGATTGGTGTAGTTATTTTGTGTCCAAGTTGTACACAAATATCCCCGTGGAAGTCTCGCAGATAGAGGGTGTAGTACACACCGAGACCCGATATGCATCTCAAATGTTCTCTTTTAAAGCGTGGTTTAAAAAATATACTGAATTTCTCATTTTCATAAAAACATGAAAGTTATTTGTCGTACTATATATGCGTTAACAGTTTTTAAAAAAATACAAGGTTATTGGATTTTCACTGGTTCTGTCCCATTCGAAATGGAAGCTACTCGTCAGTTCTTAATTTAAGTTAAGTATTGACCGAGCAATAGTTTTGACAAGTGAAATATAAAATCATACCGTTGCGACAATCCTACACAAACCAATTTAACCTGGGACATAGCATGCTATATGATGCCTATATCACAGATTCGACAAAACACGTCACTAGCGTAAGTATGTTATCTCCAATAACGAAAGAAGGCATAATCGTGTTATCTTTACTGGTGTTTAACACAATTCTCACAAAGCAAATACACATCTGGGTTTGGTTAATAAATTATTTTATTGACCTCTAACTTTGCAGTCCCGTGGCCGTGGCTTACTGGCTACTAGCGTGTGTGTTTACTAATCGTAACTCGATGTACCGTTTATGGGATACCATCAGGTATATGAGTCACACGAGGTGGCTGCGGCAATCGTTTCATCCCGGTTTTTCACGGTAATTAGCAAGGAACAGTGTCACTGTCCATCTGTCGTCATATAAGTGAAATAACCCTCAGTACGACCTTAAACACCAATCAAACAAACAAACTTGTTTATATTTGAGTTATCTTCGGAAGAGTTTTTGAACGGATGCAGTAAGATAACAACAAATTATGAGAAATAACGAGTCCGTTGAATATGTATAGATTTGAGAGTGGTAGGATCATTCATCTGAGTTTTTTTATATATAAATATAGGACACGTGTCATTTTGTCAATGACTTAAACAGCATGATGTGTAGGGTGACCTAGTTTAGTCTGCATTTAGCGTAAGTCAATCCACTTCCTTGTTTAAGAGAATGTTTTACTGCTCAGTAACAATTCAACACATAACTTGAAACGTTGCATCCTGCAGAAAATGTTTTCCAATCGGAAAAGAGTTCGGCTGGACACAATAAGTAAATGAAAAGGCTCTAATTTGCTTAAAATATGTCTTCCTTTAAGAAGAACATCTTTATATTTCTGACAATTGATTTTTAGAGCCCGGACACGGTTTTTTCGATCATGATTGAATCAGTTTTGTAGGCCTACGTGAACGAAAACTATTTTAGAAGGAAACTGTTACACCAATACTTGGTTACAGTACAATGGGCTTAGATCGACAAATTCAAAAGGCCTTAATCGAGATTGTCAAAGAAACTGTATCAACTCAGTGCCATTTATGGTGACTTAGTGTTTAGTGATAGCCATAGTTAATTGTTCGTGAACAATCGCAGTTTACTCTTACTCTTCGAATTTATTTGTATATTAAGATATTAGCCAGGCACTGTCACAAAAATCCGCCAGGGCATAAAACCGTCTCGCATATTTTAACACAATGCTGCAAATAAAGGGGCTACCCTTTTTGTCGTTTGATCGATATACTCGAGCATATCTCGTTCAGCTCTAGATGACTGTAACTACTGAAGCATATCTAAGGAGTGATCCCAATTTAAAGATGTGCTGTTTAAAATTAATATCAAAAAGAATAAATGACACTTTCTGAAGATTGTGGCGCGCGCCACTAGAACGATAGGTTAGCCCTTATGTGGATATTCAAGAGCAAGGTATATCACTTTATACAGCGGCCTTATAACACTTGTGTATCTATTTTTTGGCAGAAAAAGAAAACGTGCTTGTCCAGAACTGGATTCGAACTCTTGAAAGTGTTCGGAAGAAAGAAACCACATGAAGAAGAGGCCCCACTTAACAGTTAAACTAAAGACTTCACTTCGAATTTAGCTTGGGCAACAGAAAATTCTTTTCAATCAGCCACCAACCGTCTTTTCTGACAAAGTGAAATCACGAATAGCTTTAATTTGTGCAATAATGCGGAAGCTGTTTTTGATATTTTATACGCAAGCAGCAGGGGGGGTGAACAGAATTCCTCTACGAGGTCGCGGAGGCCGCGGAGGCGGCTGCGGAGGCTCCCAGCGG
>JAVFBX010211641.1:0-11906 GCA_034783855.1 Mopalia kennerleyi
TGTCTCCGTCGTCATATAAGTGAAATACCCTTGAGTACGACGTTAAACACCAATCAAACAAACAAACAAATCAATGATATATTGCAACAGATTTTGTCCACTCGAACATCAAATGAAGCCAATGCTGTAAAGTAATTTTGCATTAGTTTTCATATCTGTAGTTGAACAAATGAACAAAGCGATTCAAATGATACATGTAGCTTATTTTGAGAATATTAGAGGACCAATGTTTAGGTTTTGCTGGAAAAGGTTAGAGCACAGCACAGGCCTGCAATGTAAAGAGAGGACAATCTTGTGATGTAAACTAGACACCATGATAGGTGGGCTTCACGTTGACCCTCGGCACCAAGACGACTGGAAGCTTTTTCCAACTGATCCTTAACATGAGCTTAGATCAAAGTATCAATTCAGTCTAGATATAAAAACACATAAGTGATATATATATATAGATCTTATAGAGATGCTTATGTTATCCTACATTAACTACGTGTACACATGTTTCAAGAAATTGTGATGTTCTGGTTGAGTGAACAATGGGATATTTTGTTAAGCTGGGTATCTTTCTGCTTGGCTTACCTTCTCACATGGCTGGGGTGTTCAGATAGCGCTCTATGGTCAAGGTTGCTCTGACAGCTACATTGTGTTCTACAGCTTATATCATCTCGGTTCTCAACAGGAATCCAACATTATACAGAAGCACTCTTGTGTAGCACTTGTGTAAGGTGGTAAGTTTTCATATTTTTGAGATGTAATTTAGATGTAAGTGTTAGAAGCACATTGGCTATGATAGCTGATCATCTTCATGGGATTTACATATACCTTTATTCAGACCTCTTCTAGGGCATAACCTTTTGTGAAAAGACATAATGATGTATGTCACTCTTTGTTTTTCCTTTCACTATGATTAAACCATCTTTAATTTTTTGTTTTATTTTTAACTACCGTTTACTGGCCTTAGATTTAGAATGAATTCTCAATTGTAGAACTTGAACATGTTATGCAATTCTCTTCTATTTGAGCTCTGGCAACCGTGGCTTAGTGATAGCATGTGTGCTTACTTATCCTGCTTCGATGTACTGTTCACCGAATCGTGTCCGCCTGGTGACCATCAGGTATATGATTGAGTCACACATTGTGACTCTGGCAATCGTGGGGGTGGTTTTCACAAGGTTTTCTCTCGTTTTTTTTTTTACCATAATAAGGCAATGTGAAGATGACAATCCATTGTCATATCAGTGAAATACCCTTAAGTATGATGTTAAACCCCGATCAAATAAACAAACAAAATCTATTTGAAATCTTTCACGGTCAATCTTTTGAAGAAGTTTAAATTGATACTCATGCATTTCTTGCAAGGAGAAGGTACTGTAAGCAGGTAAGTAAAGTACAATGTATCACTGTTAATATTTTAACCTCTTGAAGGTCAACTTTTCTGTACTGTCCTCAGACTATGGTCTGGAATAAAAAGTAGTGATTTAATGGAAAACTGCTGAGTTTATTCTGACTGGCTTACTATTGCACTATAAAGCTACATCCTCCAGGCTCAATTTGCAATCAAATCTTTTTGGGTAAGGTAAAATTACTGAATTTTAGATTTATTCAGCCACTCAATGCATATTTCATGAGATATAGTAAAGTTCAACATGTTCTTTTTCCAATGAATGTTTGAAATGTTTTAACATTTGACCATTACAGTAAACTGGTTGCAAAACTATGACCTGTACCTCCAAAAAACTATCAGGTGGTCCAAGAGAATCTCATGTGTTCCATGTTGTATTTATCTCTCGCTTAATGATTTGATAAGCTTAAAATTAAAAAATGGGTATCAATTGTAGGCCTTACTCCTTATCCATAATAAAGTTATTTCTGGACAACTATCTTTATGATCAAATCTTATCAAACTCCATGTATAAACTTGCTATAAGAAGTTTGAAGTTTAAAAGTTCACTGACCTTTATTGAAATACCGGCAAACCAGTTTGGACAAAATCTAAAAGGTGGGTGTATCATTTATCTTTAGAAAATGTCAAAACCTCGTTAAACTTTATTGCCCTCTGGCTAACACTATAATGTTCTGATTTCACGCATTCTCTTTGTATTCAGCAAGAATTTGAGAGAATAGACATATTTTGTTAATGTTTAAATATATAAGCTCAATGCCTGGTTTTCGTTGGATTAGGAAAAGTTTCATAAAACTGAGTTATCGCCATTCATAGTTTCACTACTCCTCAGTCAGATTTCAACCAATCACCTACCAGTTTTTTCAATATTCTGAATAAATTATATTTGCTGCTTGACATCCTGTAGCCTCAATCCATTACATAGACCCAAGTCATTTTAATATGGGATGCACTGTTTTGAACTGCTATTAATATACATTTGTGCCTCCTTGTGTTCAAGAGGTTGGGACATGTTCATTGTGGTTTCTGCTCAGTGAAAATGTCGGGACACGATTTATTTTTTCATTGTTAATTTTTTACTATGACATTGTGATAAACTTATGTTTTGGTCCATTATTAATACAACGAAAATGTTCTATTATTTTAATTTGTGGGCCACATTCTGTCGAGACTGGTAGGGGTAATCAAAATCTTTCTCTTCCTTTAAAGATTCTATTATTGTTTTAATATTGCTATTTACTGTCATCATGTAAGTGAAAACCCCCTTGAGCCATGCACTTAATAGCTACAGTTAGTAAACTATTCAATTTAATCTGGGATTAGGTGACGTCACACAATTGTAAAAGTTCTGTACTTGACCTTGATTTCTTAAAATTTTCCACTGCTGTACATAGTCTCTATTATGTAGGCTCGTGTTTATATTTTCCTGTCTAAAGCAGAATCAACATGATATTTGTTAATCTATCCACTTTAATATTTCTATTATAACCAGGATCTACAGGATACATGTATAATGATTATTAAACTGTTAACCATAAATTCTTACGACAAGTCATTCTTACAACAGTAGCCCTCTGACTAAAGAAATTATAATTCAAGTAAACTTTTACTATCAGCTATGGAGGAACATTAACCTTCCAACAGAGCATTTGAATAAAACTCTTCACAAATCGGCTTTCTTAGGTATCTTTCGATATGCTCTGCTTTATTCAGAAAGCAATCAGTTTGTCAGCAAACATCGGGGGAACATGTTCCCCTGTGCATCTTTGTTTAGAGTCAGTTTTGATACGTTGTGTCATTTTTCAGGCCTCAATGATTTTGAGCATTGCTCTTTACTGTTCTTAAAAAAAAAAATCATTTTGAAAGGAAATTAGGAACAGATTGAAACTTTAACTATTTATATTTTTTGTCATGGCTATTCAATTTGTTAAAAATATCTTGCTTCTAATAGAAGTTTTAGAGAAACATCCAATTTGATCATTAACCTGCGAGAATGTGTTTTTTGAGGGCTATGTGTGGATTATGTTGATGTTACCCAGTAAGGTGGGCATTAGACTTTATGATGCTCAGATATATTCAGTGGTGCAATGTTTCAAATCATTGCTTGGTAACAAACATTTTTAGCACCAAGATCAAAATGTGCATCAGGAGAAAAGAACTGTCATCTGCATGTATAAAGTCTTGTGTTCTCGTAAAAAGCAACCATGATTTTATTTTCTACAATTGGGTATTTATCTTAAGTTGATGTTGGTACTGCTGAACTTAAGAAATGTGGCGCCTTATGAGTTAATCATTAATGTGAAAGGTCATGGGAATTTGTTCACATGTACATAGAGTTGATACTATATCCATATTGTAATCAGCTCATGACGCCATGTGTGTACAATGTATATAAATGAACATTGACCAGAATGTCTGTAATTTCACAATGAGTTAGTCTTTCCACCTGTACAATTTGTTACAAGACCTACCCAGTTGAATGGAGGGATACATGTTAATAGTGTATTTATTACACCAACAAAAATGCTGTTGATATTTCTGAGTCTTTTTATGAATAAGATAACCACCCAGGACAAATCCAGAGGAATGTAAGAGCATGGAGAAGTGTGTGACCATACATGTTATGCTCATGAAAACATTTATTCCAGGACTGGATATAACTACTTGTATCCAAGTAAGGTCCACCTACAGGTCAAAACGGGAAGTTAAATGTCCTGGATATGTTATCTTAATGCACATATATTTCTGTAATCCAACCCAATGCTGCGTAAAGAGGTCCCTGACAGGTTTGAACAATAGATTCACAATGATATTTAAACCATTAAATTGATTTTATTTTGACTTTTATTTGGATAAATAATGTGCTTGCAAAACCTGATTTGATATATCCTCAATGTTAATTAATCTTGTTTGTTATCAGGGTGCCATCCTTACCACAATGCTGGCAACACGGAACTTCTCAAGTAAGTACTACAGCTCTTCATTGAATTTCACTAACATCATCACTATTATTAACTCGTCAAATATTTACAGTCCTTTTTTCTTGTTAAAGAAGAAATAAAATTGTGATAATTGATCTACATGTAGATGTGCAGGTTAGTACCACAAACTGGCACTCCATATGTTTGGATCTCTGTGTACGTTTCCAATCAGCACTGCTTGTGAGTGTCTCTCGTCGCACTAACCACACAGCATGGAACAATTCTTGTTTTGACTCAGTCTGTGATTCACTGTTTTGACTCAGTGTTCACCTACTCTTCTCCACTCCTCTTGGGCTGTCATGATGATGTTCTGACATAGTGTGCTGTCAGCGAGACCCAACTGTCTCTGATATGAGTATTTTATCAATCTGCCTCTTTCCAAATTGTATCTGTATCTGTGTTTGATATGACTTGGGACAGAAACATGTGACCGTGAAACACTAGTCCTTATAGTCAACCATCTTCCTATCTCACAGCATGCTGTGCAAAATAGTCTCTAATAACATCTTATGTTCTTCATTAGTCCAGGAATAAGTTTGCATTTTTACTTATAACAGTATGCCATAGTCTTTTTCATGATTTTATTTAATTAATTTCAAAATTGTTTCACCTAACTTTATTTTCTCTGTACAATACATTTATTCATTTGACACCAATCTAAAGAATCGCCAAGAACTGTTTGTTTTTTGTTAAAATTTCATTGCATGTACTATTTCCACTGTCCAGCAACTCCTGAGGTATTGGAAACTCTCTCTTAATTTAATTTTATCAACGTTTTAATTAAGAAAAAAGCCTGTTGTTTTACATACTTTTTTTCAATTAAAACCATAAATTTGCTATTATTAAGAAATATAAAATATAACTATAGACAAATTTCTCATGAAGAAGCTATGGCATGCTATAATTCCAGACTTTAGTTTTAGAAACTATATGAAATAATGGCAATGAGCTCACTACTGTAAACAGCACATGCCTGTAGGAGTTCTAGAGAGTTACCATCAGAGTTCTATAAACTAGTTTACCCAGAATGTATTGTTTTACCATTGGATGAAACGCTTCAGTCAGCTTCTATATCACGTGAAGTAATTGTCTAACTTTAATAAAGACTAAGCAATTGGATTCTATCATTAACAGTAGATCCTGGGAAAGAATACTGACATTATAAATTGGTGCTCAGCTTACATAAAGGATAACATTGACACTCAGTGTCCATATATTGTGACTGTCTCGGTTATAATAGCTACTTAATAGGGGGTTTAGGTTTTATTTTAATATTAAACAGTTTTTAGTACTTTTATTCTTATTCAAAACAGCACTGATATAATGCCGAACAACTGTTGGTTGGATCCCTTAATTTATATGGTGTGACATACCAATTTAATCTCCAACCCAGTTTTAAATGACTGTTCTGATGTTATATTAAACTCTATAGAACTAGTATTCTGATAAAATCTTAAATCTGGTTTGAGCTCTCTAACATGCTGGCTGAAGTGTTTCTCCAATGTTAATATGTCTCCATATTGGGGCATGGTTTCTACATGTATGTTTCTGTTGTTCCTTGGTGCTGTCAATGTTGTTTGTAGTTAATAAAGGTAAGTCAGCTGCATCTTTCTGCTCCTTTTTTCCATCTCTTTCTGTTCACATAGAGCATGACCAATTCAACTTATCCTAGGTAGTTCCTTTAGGAATTTCTTATGTAGGATTTTTGTCACTCATTAATAGAATAGGATTTTTGGTTCAATCTTTTCGGTTTGCAATACAACATGTTCTCAGTTTGCATATATTTATTAACTTTATCAAAATCAAAAAATAACTTTAAATAGGGATTCATATTGAGTTTTTCTGAGAAAAAGTATTTCAAACCATGAGGTGTAGACAAGTTTTTCTTTCAGAATATTTTTTCTTATTTTTACATTATATCTTTAGGTTGCCCTTTACAATAAAGCATGGTGATTTGCATTCCTTTTTTATTATTATTATTATGTGGTCGAGTAGATGTTTCACAAATTGAATGGGTCACATTATGTTAGTCTGCTCACAAATGGTTAACTTATATTTGTTGAGTTATGAATTAAAACCTTGCCAAATCACATTATTGGGAAAGCTCTGGAACAGGTAGCATATTTTGTTTAATATATGTTATCTTCAACAATGTTACCATGGGCTTTACTCTGAGTTAAGATTGGTAGTTATATATGTGACATATGGAGAATAAGTCAATGGGCATTCTGCAGAATTGACAGGTATGGTTTCGAGATCTATTCAGAAACTTATCTCTGAGTGTTATTTAGAACATAAGAAAATATATCGGCTGTACAGTAATTAGTTGACCTCCCTGTACCCTATGGAAATACAAAAAAGGTGTTTTAGTTTGTTCCAGGCTGCTTTGCCAGGACACGTTTTATCTTTTATATAATGCATTTTTGTGCTTGACTTTTTACATGGACTTACCCATGAATATATAATGAAATAAAACACTTATTCATAACAGTTGCAGTTTGCTATGTTGGGATTACAGAATTGGCTTATAATATATATCTGATCTTCACATAACTAATTTCAGTGCAACATCTACATGTATTATAGTTTAATGTGTCAAGCATTGACATCTGTACACAGGAAATTGTTTTCAGTTAAAGAGTTTAATGTCAAAAACCACTATAAGAATGGTTCAAGCTTACCCATGGAAAAGGCACTTTGGTCTATTCAGTAGTTTAAGGTTGTGCTGGAACCTAAAGGGGATATTGTGGAATAAACGATTAATGATTATATGTAGAATATATACATACAGGTCAAAATTTAATGAGTTTACATATTTATAGAAAGCTTGGATATTCAGGATAACAAACATGAGAACAACGTAACTGTGATGAAGGTCCAATAATAACTGTAAAACTTATAGCAATTTGAATAACATGTAAAGTTAACAGAAAAAGTATAATACAATTTTTGTATTTTGTTTTTCAGAATGTAACTACTAAAACACAAAGTTAAATAGTAAAATAGCATTAGTCTACCCATAATAAATCATAAAAAGCTCAAAACATGTCTTCTGAAAGACATGTTTTGAACTTTTTTAAGTTTTCCTAAAATCTTGGCTAAAAATAGAAAACACAGAACTTAGTTGTCTTTTAGTTGTGTTCTTTAAAATTGAACAAATTTGAACTCCTTAAGTTCTATTGAGTCATTACATATTTGGTTTCATACACGTGGAACTTCATTCAGCAGTGGAACCACACCTTAACATATCACAAACAAGTCTACTGTGATAATCCCCTTAATCTGTACCTCAATGACTGCATTATGATCACTGATCAAACTAATTCACGGCTCAAATGTGACCATTTGTAATTAAAATTCCATTTGAATTATTAACTTTAAATAAAAAGGATAACAATTTTTGTCTCATGGGGTGTGGCTAGGCCTTAAGGAGACCATTTCATACATACTAGTAATTATAATTGTGGTACATGTAGGTCTCCTGTTATTATGGAGGGAACAGCAGTGGTTAGACTGTTGTTGATCTTCCATCGTTGTAGTACACAGGTTCAACTCACCTCAGCTCAACCTTAAAATCAAATCAAAATAGAGGAGTCAGGCTATCGGTGAAGGTGATTAGTTTTTAGGTTTTCTCCTAGGTACCCACATGTTAAACTAGGCAGAATTAGCACAAGGAAATCGGTAGTTACATGTATATATGGTTATTGGTTCATGTGTAGACTTACTGACCCTCCTCTGTGTCCCTCTCAGGTGTGAGTCTCCTGATTCACCTTAGGTATCTACATGTAGTATCACAGGACTGGACTTAGGGGGTATGTTTTACAAGGTTTCCGCCAAGTTTTTCACAGTATTTAATTGCGCCTGATTAAGAAGTAGACTGATTTAAGAGAAATAGCCTTCAGTCTAACATTAAACCTTTATCAAACAAGCAATCAGATTGTCGTCCTGTAACTAACATACCCCTTAATCATGATACAAATTTAGTACATGTAAAAAAAAAAAAAGCAATCCCTAAAAGTATGGCGATTTATCCACACAGTGCCAGATGTTTCAAAGACTTTAGACACATGTACATGTACATCCACCCCATCTCTTCTCTGTCACCAAACACAAATTTAACAATCGGGTCCCCACTTGCTTTTCTTGGATGACGAATAATAACACTTTTTTAGAATGCCTGTTGATTATAGTTTTAAAATAAATTGTCTTTGAACAACATGTAATGAATTGACGTATTAGTACTTCATTAATAACAGGTATTAATCACGAATATTCAGGTAACACAGGTGTTAGAACAAAGTTTTGATCATCAGAAGTTCACATTTGGAAGGTGTTTCATTGATGTGTGTTTAAATTAACGACTGTTTGTGGTTTAGATGAAGCCAAGCCTAGATACCACCACCTCATTAGTTTGCTTTCCATGTTCAAATGTCTCATGTTAATCCAGTTTATTTTTACAATTAAAGAAACGGTGATGTGATTGAATGCTTAGCGAAATGACACATGGTGGTTTGTCCTAGATTTATACTGACCAAATCTTGGAAAATCACATACTATACATTATCAATGTCTTCAATAAGATGAAGCACTCTGATACTTCATTTATAAGATTCCAGATCAATTGATTATTGACCATCTGTTGAATCTGCTTTCTGAGCTTGACCAAACCTGTCTTCTCTACTCTCTACTCTTAGTGCTAGCAGCCAGCTTCCTCAACGGACCAGTCTGTTCAATGTTGTTTATACAACCAGATTTATATATTGTTTGAGGGGTTGTATTTGTTGTGAAGTGCTTTCCATATGTTTGTAGGTCAGACCAAAAAAAAATATATTGTTGCTTTTGAGGATTCTCCTTTGTATTGTGTTTGTCAGGTAAAGTTATTAACAATTCCTTTTGAAAAGTTTTGTGAAGACATTGGTCTGGCTGTGTTGTTGATGTTGTACTACAGTGTTGACTTGTGGGCAAGGTATCTTGTTGAACCAACCAGTTATCATAGGGATCTACATCTTAGTTGCGAAAGAATGCGTTAATGTTCTCACTAGCGTCATAACTCTATTTTCTGATGCCGTTCTTGTTTAAGTCTGCCAGTTTTGGTGAATTTGTCAATTTTGCTTTCCTTTGATTCAAACTGCTAACAAAGATGCAAAGCCAAAACTCCTTAGAGCAGGTAAGAGCTAGTTCAGCCCAAAATCATGTGGAAATCTGGAGGCAGACATCAGGTCAGAAAATTGAGTTGTTAATTAAGTCAGACGGTGGTGGTTTATCCAGGCAATGTACATTCAATATAGCTATATTGTTTTATACACATGTAGACTTCAAGTTTTTGTTAATGTTTATTTCACAATAGAATCACTTTTTGTTTCCGTTTGCACTAAATCACTGTCTTTGTCCTCAACATGGCACTCAGTTTTCTTTCTTGAACACTGCAATTTGCAATCCAAATCAACAATGTGACCACCTCTTGCTTTTGACATTGTTGATTTAAATATATAAAGCTGCTTCTATTACATTTAAGGTTTGCAAATAATTATGTTACCCGATACATCTAACAAATGTCTGAGCCGAAGAAAAATGTATTACTTTGTTGTGCACAGAATGGTAGCCATTAATGATAGGAATGAAATAACCGTGACTTTATGCTTCCTTGTGAATGTAGTAGCAAACAAAGTGAATCTCTAGGTGATACTCAGCATGTGATATGGAACTAACAAAGCTGGTTGTGTCATATCTAGGTAACGTGATTCAAGCTGTGGGGAATGGCTCGCAGGGCCCTAATCAAGGTATGTGGCCGTATTGCTGTGCCAACTGCTTTCACTGTACACTGGTTGGTTCACTAGTCCCCCTCACCCAGCTTCCTTGTAATGAGTACTCTAGACGCCTCTCTACCCTCTGGTTGTCTTCCTGCCCTCTTTAGTGCCTAGGTAGTGTTGTTAGTCAGTTGTGGCTCTCTTCTCCCGATACATTTGTATTTAGTATAACACTACAGGTGGGCCTACCCACTTGGGGGTACTTGTGGTTCTTGGGAATAAATACTATCTGTATTTGTGTGTGTTTTCCCCCAGTTAATGTAGTACTATGGCTGCCCTACCCCTGGGTGTTTGATGTGATTTAGTTAGTCAATCCTGCTGCTGCTTTTTGGATTTCTTAGTGAATGTAAAACCATTAGTCTACCCTTCTACCCAGAATGTGTTGTTTTACATGTAGCAATATGGTTCCACAAATATGTGAAAATGTACTAGTTTGTACCCAAGCTGTTCTGTCTCTGATTTTGGACCATTAAATCCAGTTTACAGGTTATTTAAATTTATTAATGTATCAATCGAGATTATTTTCAGGAAATTGAATGCACAGTCATTTATTTTGTTTGTTTGTTTCATGTTAAGCTCAATGAACATTCAGCCTCAGCTGTAACTTAGTATCTATGTCAGGATGACTTTCCCAAAGAAGACATTTTGGTAGCAATGTATATTCTGAGCATGCTTTGACCAATATGCGTGATAATAAAACTAAAATGCTGCACTGTAAAATACAATGACAAGACATATACTATTCCAAAGAGATTTTTAAAAGTAAATATAGAGCATAAATGGATGGAGAGGTTTGAGGGAGATTCGTGTAGGGTACCCTGCCTGTATCCAATCTCAATTTGCACAGTCTGTGCTATCTCCAGGGCTTGTTTTCTGTCTTGCCATTTGGTGCAAGTTATGCCCAAAATTGATCTTCTTCACCCATCTGGGTGTTACGCTATCAAGTGAGTAAAATAACCTCCAGCAAAGAGTAGAACCACAAGAGAATAGACAAAGAAGCATTAGCATGATAAATAGAGACAACATTTATCAATCTAGTTGAACCTCTGAACAGCTTGACACAATAAAGCTGACTAGAACCGCGAAGAGACATCTTCATGTTTTTTCATTTTGATGTTTCTGGAATGTCCAACGCATTTGTTATTTCCTTTGTACATCACATTGTCTCCTGGTGATGATTTCATCAACGTCAAAATGTTGATAAAAATGTGTCTTTTCAGAGTTTCTTTACTAGTTTAACATTCAGCAAAATGTAGGCAGTTGCTATAAATAGTCACACTTAAACTGTTTCAAACAAAAAGTGTTTATTTCCATTACACTTGATGATGGTTAATCTTATGTGTTTAATCATTGATGTATATCGATCAAATTCAGGGAAATATGTAGTGTTTAAAAGGTGATTGCTGACAGAGCTACATGAGAACTATGTGGTTTATTCCTTTGCTGTAAATGGTATGCTCATATGGGTACAAAGACTAGAGACACAGACAGATGATACATGTCAATTAACCCCTTGTGGACGGATGACGTGTTAACACGCAAAAATTGTCGGTGCTTAGAGGCGGGTGACACACTACGTCATACTTAAAGATATATATTGCGGGAAAAGTCATTTTTACAATTTCGGCCAGAATTAACCCCCCAAAAGGGGTTAAAACATCCTAAAACTACAACAGAAATACTTCTTTTGACAATGTAAGCCAAGCATATTGAAGATAA
>JAVFBX010211652.1:0-10154 GCA_034783855.1 Mopalia kennerleyi
TTTTCTCGCCTCTTACGATAGACTGAGGAAGACGGGAGAGTATTCTGCAGGACTGGCCAACCCGCTCCCCCACGGGGCCGTTTAAAATGTGATAAAATGAATATAAGGTGATTAGGGTAAGAAGAAGGTTGTTTTACATTAAGCTGTAGCGATCATACCAAAATGTTACTGAATGGTCAACTAAAAAACATACAGAACAGGTACATAATGTTATGCAGTTTTCAGATTTAATTATTGTTGGAATATATTTAGTTACAGTAACCAAAATAAGTCATGTTTTCCAATTTTGTTTTATTAAATCCAGCTGAAATCAAATGGTTGAAGCATGCACGCAGCGACGTCTTCTTTCTAATTCTTTTGTTCGAAGCTCTTAACACAGCAAACAAAGGTTATTTGTTTACAGATCACGACCAGGAATCGACTCTTCGAACAAATGATCTAGAAGCAAACGTTTTTTCTCTAGCTTTCTGTGTGTTTGGTGAAATGAGCCCAAGGCGGAAACCATGGTCACGAATTGTAACCTTCTTATTAAAGAGTCGATGTTCACCACAGGAGATTTGCTGAAGCTTTTCCGTCGTCCATTATAATGTTGCATTGACTGCATCGTGAGATTAAAATAATTCTCAAGGAAAAATCGGATGGACAAATGTAAAGACATGGGAAACAAATATTTGCAGTTTTGTTACAACGGTAATTACTTAATGCTGAGTCATTTGATCAAACAATAGTAATTGCTAGGTAGTACATTTTGTTCTTCCTTTTTTTCAATACTAAATAAACTAAGGTGATCAGCGTATGCAAAACATATATCATTTTACATTAATAGGGTTTTGGTATTATGTCTCCGACAAATAAAGTGTATTGTTATCGAGCATATATAAATGGGATAGTACAAACCCTATGTGGTTAATATTCCCATCAGTAAACTTTAAGTACAATAACTCTTCAGTACATAAACATATCTAGACAAACTTATTCCTTTTTATACGCCTGATGAAAATCGGTCGTATTATGGTATGATCAGCCTCCGCCCGTCCGTCCGTCTGTCCGCCCGTGCGTTCAGTAGACTCCAATCCGTTTCCGGAGCAGAACTCGAAAACTATAAAGCCAATCTTTATGAAACTTCGTAGGCTCATTAAACATTAACTGTAGTTGTGCCTTTTTCTATTACCGATTCATCTGTCTGTCCGTTCGTCTGGATGACTACAATCCGTTTCCAGAGCAGAACTCGAAAACTATAAAGCCAATCTTTTAAACTTGGTAGGCACATTAACCATTAACAGTAGTTATGCCTTTTTTGATTACGGGTTCATCATATTTCTAAAAATCAGTCTGTCTGGCCTTGTCGGAAGCTTCCAATCCTTTTTTGGAGCAGAACTCGAAAACTTTTTATATTACGGAGTCATCATTTTAAATACCACGCCGTCTGTCTGGATCGCTCCAAATCGTTACCAAATTCATTAACACTGTATAACAAATGACATGGTCACCATAGTTTGACTGGTATCCAAATCAATTTCCCTTTTTGTCCCGTTCTTCCTTAGAACATGGCATGTTGCATGCCATTGTCTGAAAGGTCTTTGGTTACTATGGTCACCCCACGACGGCGCATGTTGGGTTTACTAAAACTCTTGTTATTAACGTTATACATCTACGTTTTTGTCAAATCATTTCAAGAAATATTCATATTTTGTGAATTATTATAAATTCATCACATCGTGGCATCTTGCTTGTTTTCTCGTTAGATAAAGGAAATCAAATGATATGCATTCACAGTGCTATCATTTAAAATGATGCTCACCGGTATATATATCCTGTGTCTATCTCGGCGGACGTACATGTATTTCAGGAGGTCAAATTACTAGGTGGCCGGCATTTACTTCTGGCGATTTGGTACCGAACACTATCGTGGCTTCTTAGTGCCGGTCCTGGTGCCCTCATGCTACGGGTAGTTTGTTTGAAGATGCTGTCTTTAGCTTACTTAGCACTGGAGGAAAAGTAACTTTCCAACATAATAGAAAAGCTTCACATATTGCTTGTGCTAGTGCCAATTGTTGTTGGAACACTCCGCTTCATATAAGTGAAATACCTTTAAGAACCCTTTGGTTTTGTAGCATTGAATATAGGGGATCTAGCGTTTCTCCCCTTTCTGAAGGAATGTGTGTTTGTGAATAAGGAATCGTCAATAAAACAATAGATTAAACAATCGATACAAAAAGGTTTACTTTGCTTTTACACTGCTGGTACCTTTTGGCATATCTATTCGATTTTAGAACGAGTGGGACTGGTGAGACATGCCAAAAGGTTGTGTGTCAATTCAAGGGAAAATAACAATAATTCATACGTGTATTTGACTTCATGCCTTGAAATACGATTATCTTCAGTAGACGGGGATAATAAGCTCCTCTCTTGTAACACAGTCACACTATGTATTCCTTCTGCTGAAGGCGTTATTACACCTAACTGTGCCATCGCTGAATTCCGACGTGTATATTATTTCTGGAGAATCACAAAGCGACAACTACAGAAATTGTTCTGGACAAATGTCAGTCGATAACTATATTATTGTTATCTAACACAAACAAATATACATTTATAGACAAGTATATATATATGTCCATAAAGGAGCCCGGGAATTTTAATCACAATTGAAAAAAAGATAATAATAAATATATGATATTCCTTAGATTGGGAATAACCGGAAGTAACATAATACATCGTGTTGTCTCTTGAGGAAGAATAATTGGCAGGAGAATATGGCTTTACGACTATCCGGGTCGGAAGATAAACTATGGCTAAAGATTCATCAATTGGGAACTTTACATCATTGCTTTTATCTCTAAGATTGTATAATAATTTACCCTGTTTCATAAGCATGCAGGGCATTGGAAAAAGTAAACTATATTGACATATAAACAAGTAGATAATAGAAAACTGCTCATATTGTCTACGATAATGAAGAAAAGTTGACTAAACACTTGAACTAAAAAAAACCGCAATGGACAGCAGGAAATAAAACTATTTACGACAACTATCTAAGAACTCTTAAAACAAGGCAAAAAAGAAGCATCAACGAATCAAATCACTGTTCAAGTGAAGCTTGGTTCAGTAGCTGTCAAAATAACTTTCGGCGGTAGTTAGTTAGTTGATCCATGGGCCGCTCACACACCGCGATTTTATTTCCGATTTGTCGAATAAGCTTTTGTCCATATGTGTCCGGGCAAAAGTAGCATCCCATTATCTTTTCGCTGGTAGTTCCGATTACCGCTTGACATTGTCGAATAAAATAGATAATGCTCTCATTTTGGTCGGATGCTTGACGACGTTGACCAATCAAACGCGAGCTGCGTGTCTGATTCTGTGTCACGTGATGGAGGTTCAGAACGCTTGCTGCCCTAATAACAATCCGATTCATTGAACGAAAATAGTTATTTGTGAGCACAAACCGTCGAAATAAAATCGCATGTATTTTAACCGATTATATTGGACTATATATCACAACTAAAAACTGACAAAATAATCGTTTTGTGTGAGTGCATTATAACCAGATGTATTGGAGCGACTCAACATGGCGCTGGTTGATTAATGCATATCATAGAGGTACGAAACTTGTGTCTTTTATGATATTGACACTAAACTCCATGTCAACAAATACACATCGAGTATGCAGTGCTACGTTCACCGCTATGAGTTATGCCTTCGAATTCACTCTTTTTCAAATCCGACACTATATGTTGACATGCAGTTTTGTCTGGAATAAACATGTAGTATACATCATTCAATTCCGTGTTCTCACAATCCACAATGAAACACGACCCACTCCATTATTAAAATGCCGCTATAGGTTCATTTTCAATGTTTCGAGAGCAGCTTAGTGACAAATTGGGTGAGTTATTTCCTATCCCCAAGGCAAGATGACAAGGAGAATGATGCCTTCCCTGTATTAGTTGCACTCTATGACTGAAACAACCGTCAGCGGAAGCCGCTTATGCTGTCTTCTGCTAAGCCTATCAACCTTGATGGTCTAGTGTCCGCATAGCGCTGAGTCGACATGAAGACGATATGCTCTGTTTTTATCTTTTTAATGTCTTGTCGTATCGCTATTTGTTCTTTAGCAATGCTGTCTTTACTTAGAACTGGAGGAATATTAAGTTTCCAACATTACAAAAACACTTCATATCTTCGTTGTGCTAGTGTCAATTTTTATTGGAACACACCGCCGTCATATAAGTGAAATACCATCAAGCACGGCGTAAAACACAAATCAATCAATCAATGTATTAACCATTGAAGTGACATACCGTTTTATAGATTAAATAAACTTACCTGGGCGCAATATACACATAAAACAAGCTAACGTAGTTCCCCTTCAACAACTTGGGCACACGACATACTTTGAGCAACGTTGACTAGGTTCAGATCATGTTGGACTCATTGAGTTCAAGATACACAATTTATGCATTCAGTTTAAAGTGAAACATCCAAAGTTTATGAAAGTGACTTAAATCAATTCGCAAATCTAATTAAAAGTAATTAGATTACAGCCTCTTTTTTGTTTTAATGACTCGATTAACAATGCCATTTACAAGGTGTTTGATATTAAATTATTCACAGAAGCCTTGGCTTCATAGTTGTTTTAAAGTGGAAGGGGGACTTATGTTGCGATATATTTCAATGACAAATGAAGTAAAAATGGGTTGTATGACTGACCGCTTAATAAAGTTAATAAGATAAACCTCCCTTATAAACAAGTACCATGGTGTAGGCCAAAATACCGTTGTAAAACCATGGTATACCACGGTACATTGGCCCCATTCAATGGTAAATCCATGGTACACCATGGTACTTTTTTATAAGGGCTTAGACAAAGCCTACCAGCTGGTGTTAGATCAAATGTAAGACTGAATTGAAACCCAATGCTGAAATGCCTATTCCAGACACACAGTGTCTGTGTATGAACACTTTGTAGAGAGAGCACTGTTGGCATCCACATATTGTCTCAATTGCTTTTGTGTTCGGCTCAGACGGCTCAATTTTCAAATAATATATAAGTTGTATTCCAATACAATTCTCTAATGTTAGATAGACAATAATGTCTGTTGAAATCATTCTGTAGAAAATCACATAAGATAATGACCCATTTTTAGTGAATAAACTGATTTATTTGACGTTTTTCTGATTACATTGTGGGAAGTAAAAAAAGCCCCTTCTTATTTTCTGCGATCAGTAATTCAATTTGAAAAAAAAATTCAAACTTTTAAATGGAAAATCACCCAATTTACTTATTTGTAATGCAGAGTATCCCAGATTTTACAAAATGCATACATACACTTTTTTTACTTATATTCTGCATTCTACAGGATTTCGAAAGATGACTGTTCTGCAAATCAATCAAGAGGTACAGTAATAACTGATATGTATGGGGGGAAATAGTTCCTAACAAGACAGCGGTGTGACAGAGGCTCGCCCTATATATCTATTACCCTTAGTGAATCTCATTCGTATCGACCTTATTTTGTCCAAATTTCGCTTCGGATGTATCCCATTGATATATTAACACTTTTTGCCAAGAATCGAATTACTTTTCTGCTTTGCTTCGCGAAATTGTATCCCCAGTGGTATGGCTGTCACACCAGCAAAGTCATGTGTGCCGCACAATTGACAAGGCAACTGAACGTAACTAAGCAGAAAAAGTATATAAAGGAATCGAAAGATGACAGCAGTAGACGGCAAACACCCTCTCTCAGAGAAAACGGTTGGGAACAAACAATAACACAAAACACGGCTAAAAATCAATTTAATGGGACAGAAAAATTAGAATAATTGCTTATGTATCGCGAAAAGAAATCTAGAAATAAATGGAATATCACGAGCAATGATGCAAATGAAGAGTTTAACCACAGAAGTTTCCGAGAAAATAACATAACTACATGTAGATTCGTCTGGTCTTTCTTGGAATGACAGCACATTAGCGGACGTCGAGGGCCGACAATTGTATAAATATTTCGCCACAGCAAGGATAATGTAGTACAACAGTTTTTATCAGATGTAGGATCTACATTTTAGATTCGTAGGTCTTGTCCTTGCCGGGTATGACGTAGGATTTGTGTGCGCGATGTGTGTGTTCGGGGGGTGGGTAGACATCACGAGGGACTACTGTTAGGATACTCGTTGCCAAGTAATCGGTATCGATGTCACGTCTCCGTAATATCGGCTTCTGCAATATGTGGACCTGTATCGATGTTAGAGTCAAATTGCAGGCATGGTAATCATTCCAACATATGCTGCCCGACTTGTAGCAGTATTCATGTGCCTGTGTATGTAGGGGGAGTGGCGGGGGGCAAATATCACAGGCAGAGATGTGATTTACTCAACTAGTTCAGTAGGTTAAATCGTTGATGCAGGAATGTGTTTGAACGAATTTTCTGTTTCATTGTCAGCAACAAATGAGGAAATTTCCTCCATATTGAGGTAATTTCTCAAGAGCTTTCCGTCCACCTTGATCGGATTAACTCCTGCAGGTCGCCCATTCAGACCAGCCAGCCTTATTAGCTAGTATTGTAGCTCCCCTGAATGTGTTACAGAGGAACTCTGAGACATTTTCCATTAAAGGTTAAATACAGTTAAAAGCCCCAATAGAAACACACTATTTACTTGGTTTGGTCAAGTTCTTACTTTAAGTGGGCCTAAAATGAAGGATAAAGGGACATCCAATACTTATTTAAGCGCCTTTATAGCCGTTACATTTCTCATTAAGGCATGGTGGCCCGCGGACGTGGCTTAATGGTAGCCTGTGCGCTTACTAATGCTTACTTCGATTTACCGTTCACAGGATCGGGTCTGTCTTTCGACCCTCAGGTATGTGAGTGAGTCACACGATGTGGCTTTCCTCACGGTTTTCCGCCGTAATTAGGCAAGGAACAGTGTTAAGTTGGTAATCCGTCGTCATATAAGTGAAATACCATTGAGTACGACGTTAAACCCCGATCAAACAAACAAACAAACATTAAGGCATGGTCGATTGGAGGGAGTTTCCTGTTGCTCTGGTGCTCTCAGACATATGGGGCGACCGGAAACCGTTATGTTTGATGTTTCATTTCATTACGTCTTTTTGATGTCCAGTGTCGTGTCCGTTTGTTGCCAGTGATGTCAGTTGTGATTTCCGTAACCCATTTTGCTGGCGCGCTATCATATGAGTGAAATAAACTAAAGTATATAACTAAGCCACAAAGAAACGAATACCATAAGGCGTTTCTGATTGTTTTTCAAACTGTTTGCTTAATTGAAAGTCTAGTTTTATAATTTAAGGTTTATTAATAACCACATATTTTGATTACAATTAAAACGATATAATAAATCTTATATTTGGAAATAACGTCAGTATATGACATTCTGCATTTAATATGATAATATGCTTTCTAGAAAATAAACACCAATTATTTTCCGCATACATGTAGTTGCGATACCGCCCCATTTTTTCTGTTTTCTCGATTAACTGATTTCACAGAAACTGAGGCTAAACACAATTATGAGCCGACCTAAAGGTCATATAGTCTTCTACAGTGCCTCTACCACATTTGATTGTTGAGACGTAGAGTGATTCGTTGCTACAGTTGCGTAATGAAGATATTTTGTATGAAAATATGTCCCTATACTAATGTATCCTACGCGTGTATGCTATTATTTCAAACGTTAGACGTGCTGATTAAGTATCCATCTGGTATGTTAAAAGCGACAGTATGTTATTGAAATACTTTACAAGTATCACCGCCATATTGATAATACAAGCTGTCGGATTGTAGTGCTGGAAGTGCTCACGGTTTAATGTATAGAGCGCATATATAGACGGTTTTACATCATGTATTGCTAGTTTGAAAATGTCCAGAGAGTATACAGGAGGAAGGCTTAATACTGAAGTCAAATATATTCAGCTTGTCTCATTCCTGAATCTTCACATGATCTAAAAACTACCTGAAATCCATTAAGGCGCACCATTGGCTTTATTATCATTTATTCTAGGTAAAACATCACGTGACGTTGAAGATAACACGTTCCACGTTGACTGCTTATACATGATAAGTAACGCGAGAAAGTTCGCTTAACTCTTGAAATCCCTTTATTTATAGCTGTATAGCTCGTAGTTTATGGAAACCGGATGTAAACGTCTCGAGAAGTAAAGCTTGGATTCTTCCAGGCGGCAATTGTGTACACGGTATGAACTTTGCTACAAATGGTATCTAATCAATATTTGGCGTTTCATTGATATAATTTGGTATTCACTTAAAAAATTAAGCATGATTAAAAAATAATGCAAAATAAATTAAGGAATTCGGAAATAAAGCTCCTAAGCAGAACGTGTTATATTCCTTTTTTGGTTATCTAATACTTATTTGGATTTTAATGTATTAAGCGACAAGCAAGTTCATGTCACAAGATAATGAGAAATCAATCAAACGATAATATATAATCGATATATAGGAGTATTTTATTATGCAATAGTGTCACATAAACAATCAAGCCAGGTAAAAGTCAGGTTATATAAGTATGGATAGGAATTATAACAATTGTTCTGTTATAATCTTTTTAAGCGTTTGTTTCAAATAAAATACTTACTTATTATCATCTAGTCTTTTAAGCGTATTTTATAACACCGTTTTCTTCTAATAATGTATTCCCGTGGGGGAGCGGGTTGGCCAGTCCTGTAGAATAGTCTCCCGGCTTCCTCAGTCTATCGTATAAGAGGCGATAAAAGAGGAGCTTTCTGTTACCCTGGTGCTCTCAGAGCTAACGGGGAACAGGAAGCTGATCTGTTTGTACATTTTGTATTTGTTTCCGTCGTCATATAAGTGAAATATCCTTGAGTACGATGTTAAACAAACAAACAAACATTTATTGAGTGGTACTATTTACTACATTTATTTGTTATTTTGAATTATCTTTAGATGTGCGTTGATCAAAAATGTCGTACATTGCAAGATGTCCAAGCCGGAAACTATAGCTGTACTCAGAAGTGCAATGGTAATGGAGTTTGTAACACGAATGGTAACTGTCACTGTGACCCTGGTTACGCCCCTCCCCTTTGTGATGAGTCCGGGTTTGGTGGAAGCAAGGATAGCGGGCCTAGTGGACTCTCAGGAGGTAAGTGTCACATCCGGTACCATCATATCATTGAGTTACACCTCCTCAGAGTATCATCTAGGGTTATTCACATCATTGAATATATATTAACCTGTATGAATTCAATGTAGATATTCATTGTACTAATAACGCCTGCATTATCACATATTAACCATTTCTCTCACCTACTGATTCTCACTAACTGGTCATACCTGGATGTCTAACTTTGCAAGGAGCTGCCAATATGCTGTGCTTGTTATTTAATAAGAGTACCTCTCTTTTATTATTTCTTTTTTCTTTGCTTTGTTGTGGTTGTTTTTTGTGCATGTGCTCCCAAGATTACCCTTGTTGCTTGTGACTGTTTTGAAAAAGGTTTACATCTGCACCCAGTATGTTAATGATAGAACGCTAATAATTACAGGTATTGGCTAACCTAACCTAACTTGCTTCAGAGGTAATAACAGGTAAATCCTATGATGTGTAAATTATCGATACCCATGTGTAGAATACAGTGTGTTAGCCTGCTATAGAATCATTCACTAAAGTCATTTTTTGGCCAGTGAAAATTTATTTTCGCCCAAATTGGGCTATTGATAATCAAAAAACTCAGTTGTTTGTGTAACAGAGATTAAAATGAAACATAAATGGTTAGCAAGTGAATAGATTTAGATTATATTTGAACATCACAGATGAAGTGCTATCAGCAGTAATAAACCAGTATGGCTTAAACAGCAAATGCTGTGGGTGTTCAGTGTTTGACTTCCTCAACTACATCTATTACATTATAGCAGGGACACACAGTATTCAGATATTATAAACAAACACTGTGGGTGTTCAGTGGCACACAGTATTCAGATATTATAAAACCAACGCTGTGGGTGTTCAGTGTTTGCTTTTCTCAAGTACATGTATTACAGCCCCGTGGGGAAGCGGGTTGGCCAGTCCTGCAGAGTACTCCCTCGGCTTCCTCGGTCGATCGTAAGAGGTGAGAAAAGAGGAGCTTTCGGTTGCCCTGGTGTTCTCAGAGCTAAAGGGAA
>JAVFBX010211674.1:0-11905 GCA_034783855.1 Mopalia kennerleyi
GGCAGTTTGTTTGAATAGTAGTAATGCTGTCTTTGCTGAGCACTGGAGGAAAATAAACTTTCCAATATTATGGAAATATTCTGCATCTTTGTTGTGCTAGTTAGTGTCAGTTATTGTTGGAATACATTTTAGTTTTGACCACATAGTCATACTGTATGATAGTGATGTGTAAAATATGAATAAAAGAAACAAGACATTTTCAAATTCTTAAAAAAAATTCTTTTGTTGTAGAGCCTTTATATGTCATGAGAATGTAGATCCTAGGTTAATATCTGAAGAGTGGTTGTATAATCACTACAGATGGTGTGTGTGGAAGCTAGCAGCTTACGAAGTCTATAACCCACACCTCTGGGCAGGAAGGTATGTGGTCTGTACTGATTACAAACAATTCATAAATTCTTGTCAAATTTTTTAAAAAATTGTCGAATCCCAAACAAATGCTTCCATATTTTTTCTTGCGTCAAGTTCGATTCACAAAAAGTTAGTAAGCAATCTAGACTTTAAAGTTTTATGAAATTTTAACAATGATGTTAATCACATAAGAACAAACCAACTAACATCCATTTCATAAAGTAGAGTACAATAAAACTCACTTCTTTAATAAAAAATACACATGCATACATGGTGATTAAACATTTCGGAATGTCGAATTACAAGACACCCATCTGTATCTTTTATTGTAGATGAAGACTGTTCTACTTTAAAAACAAACCAACTAATGTAATTTATTATTTCTGCTCTCCAGTATAGCATTTCCAGATGTACCTGTTAAGATATAAATAACTGATATCAACATTTTTATAATCACATTTTTATTGGGAATACCCCGATGAAAAATAACAGCATGAGTTTTTATTAAATTTGATATTGAGGTTTGTTTGAGAAATTGAGTTTAGATTTTTCGGGCCACTGGTTTGCAGTGGCTAATCCAGACCACTAGATTGCCTCTTTCTATAATTTTAATTATACTCACTTTTTTTGGCAAAATAGATTCCGGTACAAAAGTGTGTTGTTATATTGTAAGAGGGAGATTTACTATTATTAACTTCTACAGTTGAGCTCCAGATAATAGCCTCCAATAATTTTATTTTCACACTTTATCATTTTTTATGCACTTTAAAAACAATAAATTTCACAAAGAGTTTTGTCTTCAATTAACCCTGATGTACAAACTATATCTATATCTAGGTAAAAAGAATCAATCTATATTAAATATCATGATAAGCTTTTGTTTTGTGTGCCATGCATTCCTCAGATCTCCTCACTTTATCTAGTGCCATATCCACCAACATTTAGTTTTTATATTTAATTGACAATAGAAAGTTGTTAAAATTAAGTATTTATGTATTTTTGTGCGCCGATGTCGCACTAAAAATATTCAGTTTAAGTTACCATCAAATTGAGTTTGATGAAGGAGTTTTGTCTATAAAAATCCCTGGATATGTGGTTTATCAGTTTGTAATTTATCCACAGATGTTTAAACCCTGACAGTTTGATGTTACAACTGAAGTATCGTTATGACAGAGAGATTGACAAATGTCAGAGGTGAGTGATATATATGTTTGCTCACACTACCATCTTGATATCACCACTCCAGAGCAGTGTGATAACCTGTCGTTTTGATTGGTCAAACAAGTCAAGCAGCTTACTATTAGGTCACACAGAGGTCACTGGTCATGAGGTATAGCTCCCATGTTGTAAGATGTCAGAAGATATATAGAACACAATGGAATCATAAATCTTTATCTACCCTTGAGTACGACGTTAAACACCAATCAAACAAACAAACAAACATAAATCTTTATCTTCATTTGTTAAATATTTCTTTTTGAAAATTAAGACAAAACTTTATACAACTAAATCAGCTCCGTCGAGTCCGTCTGTCGACCTCCAGGTATATGAGTGAGTCACAAGATGTGGCTCCGGCAGTCACTGGGGTGGTTTTTACGAGGTTTCCTCTCGTTTTTCCACCATAATAGGGCGAGGAACAGTGTGAAGTGGACAATCCATCGTCATATCAGTGAAATACCCTTGAGTTCAACGTTAAACCCCAATCAAACAAACAATCAAAACCAATCAAACAAACAAACCATACTTATAATGCACCCCGATATACGGCAAAACAGTTATAACATGCACAAAGCCGTGTCTCCCAATTTTGTTCAAGTAATGTACATAAATGAAGTCTTTATTACCTGTAAACCAACCAATGAGATTATTCCTCTGGTGGGTTACATAAGATACCACTATCATAATATCATGTATTAGCGTATGTAAAGCTGTCCGTATTTCTTCAACAAGACATTGTCAGGCAATATCAGGGCAGAGCAAGGCACATGGGGTGCAATTAATGCCAAGTTTTAATGCTGTTATCAAAAATAATCCTATTGGCTTTGGTTTATTGTACACCGTCAACACTTTTAAAAACATGTGCTGCGAAAGTAACACAAGGAGCTGAACAATGGTGCCATTGATTAGCTGTAAAGCAGGAGTCAACCAATCAGGTCACAGCTAACAAACTCCTAGTCATTCTATTACTCGTTGTTTATCTTTCTTTGCTTCACTATGTAATGGTTGTTCTCGTTTATTTAAAACAGTTGTTTTGTTGTAATTTACATCATAAATGATGCAATTAATGATTTATACATAGATTACAGGCCTCTCCACGAAAGGAGAGTGATCACTCGCACTCGCCTTGTCAACACCCAAGTTGACGAGAGTGACGGTTTGCTTGCCTGTATGATTAAATTTGATCACCAATTTGAACCAGGTGAACATTAAAAACTCCCCACAGCTCTCCTAAATCTAAATGTAGGGGAGTGGTGGATCACTCGCATTTTATTCATGGAGAGGCCTGGATTATGGTCAGTCTAACATAACAAATATTTCTGACAGTGTATGATAATCCTTGTGTAGCTGGCTTGCAGCTTGTGAAGAACATAGACATCATGTGTTATAGGCTTACTGCTGACAATATGGGCCTAATATAACACGTAAGCCTATAATGCACTAAGGGCCTGCGGCCGTGGCTTGGTGGTAGCGAGTGCGCTTACTAATCCTACTTCAATGTTCTGTTTACAGGATCGAGCCAGTCTGTTGACCCTCGGGTATGTGAGTCACACACATTCGCAGGGGTGGTTTTAACGAGGTTTCCTCCCAGTTTTCCACTGTTATTAGGCATGAAACAGTGTGAAGTGCATAGACAATTTGTCGTCATATAAATGAAATACCCTTGAGTACGACCTTTAACCCAATCAAACAAACAAATATAATGCGCTATTTTTTGCGGTTTTTGTCCCCCAATGAATGCCGTCTAACATTGTTACACTGTATCCATGATTTAAGAATATCTCCACACTTTTTAAATGTATGTATATTTTGAATAAATGAAAATGTATGTATATCTTCATTTTCTTATTATTTATAACTCCCTCACATATATGTTATATCACAATCACATTGACATCTAATGCCATATATTTGGAGCAACAGTCATGTACTTACTTAGCACTGTTTGAACATTAATTTTCCAATCCAGCAAATGACTGAGTCACGCAATCGCAAGGTGGTTTTTACAAGGTTTTTCCCAGGTTTTCCACTGTAATGAGCCAAGGAACAGTGTGAAGTGGATAATCCTTCCTCCTATAAGTGAAATACCCTTGAGTATGACATTAAACCCCAAACAAACAAACAAACCAATGCAGCACAACAATTGACATTTGATAGTTGTGTAAGTGACTATTGAGTCTTTTGTCATACCCTTTATTACAACGTAAAACACCAATAATTCACATTACTAATATACAATAGTATTATTATTTCTATTTATATGATTAAGCTTATCATACAGAAATTAAAATCTCAAGTTTGGAAATTGAAAGCTATAGAATATACAGGTTTATAAATAACATTTTAAAGATATTATTTCTATAAAAGAATTGTTAAGATATTAAAATCTATATTCTTCCCTAACTGAAAAACAAAAATATTGTATTAATTGTCATGGGAACATGATTCGATGTAGTTTTGGTTTTGTCTCGATTGGCAGGTTGGATAAAGTTTGTTGTAGTCTAAATCAATTTAGGCTTTAGAGAGTTACATTTCAAACAACATATTTGTGAATATCTTAATTAAAAGTAAGGCACGTTTACTGTTAACTGTTTTCAGTTTTTCTTCCTTTTAACAAGAAACAACACTTATTTTGTTAGTTTCCCCCGAAAATAGGAGGAAAGCCTGAGGTCTTTTGTATTCCCAGTACTTTGAGTGAGCGTGGGCTTGATATCTGTATTAGTGATCTCCCTTCATCTGTAATCTCAGAATTAAGCAGACTGAGTGTTTTAAGGGATTTAACCTGTTCTGTTATCTCCGCTAGCTTTGTTCCCATTTCTGTTGTCAAGTGACATCCACTCAAATCCAAGGACTTAATGTTCTTTGCCATTAGCAAAGAATCACATAATGAGAGAAAGGGTTCTCGGCCCAGATTTACCTGAGACACCTTCATGCTCTGGAGAGTTGGGCAGACTTTTATACCACTGATAAAAGCTGTGAATTCAGTATTTCCCATTTTCACTCCGCTTATGTCCAGCGAGTTCATAGCAGTGGTATGTTCTAGTAGATAAGCCAATCGTTGACCACATACCATATCAAAAGCACAGTCGCTAATGTCCAGCTCTGGTAATGTGGGAGGAAGATGACGAAGAACGTGACCAACAACCGCTGGATAAGGGCAGTTGATAAATCGGAAGCACTCAACATTGGTCATATTAGAGCAGGCGGCCTGTAACCCAGCCCACATGGCTGCTGTATCTGTGGTTGGTAACTTGTGGCGACCTTTTGCCCGCTCTACATGGACTAATCTAATTGATGTATTGTTTTCAAGAACAGCACCAAGGAACCTTGCCGTAATGTTCATTGAAAGCCAAGAAACGCGCACTGTCTCTATATGCTGGTTCATTCCTATGGCTCGAGCCAATTTCAACAGACTGTGAACCTGATAGTCGTGGAGTTTTCCAAGACTTATATCAACTTCTGTTATCGTTTGGGTTGGCAGGTTTAAAATATAGGACAAACCCATCATAGCGCTGTCCGGGAAGAGCTGTGAGCATTTAAGGTTGATACAAGGTGGTAAAGACGCAGCAATGGTGTCCAGCATTTTGGCATGGCTTCTGCTGGCCCAAAGAGCGCTTAAACTTCTGGTAAAGTCCAGAAACTGACCTTTGCGTTTGGATTCCACCCCACCGTCGTCATGTAGACATTCTGGACTGAAGACTATTCCTTTGGCATGTTTTTCATTATGTGAAGCATACTCTGAGGCAATTGCGCTCAGTTTGGGGGACTCTTCATTGGTGGCTTCCAGCCCACATAAAAACTGAACCATTTGTTCAAACTGTGGAAGATGCAATAATTGATTTTTGCTAATCTCTTTTTCAAACTGCTCAATGTCCATGGCAACTAGATGTGTTGCTGCTAGATAATCCCTCCAAATGGAACACTGGTATACCCAAGACGTACCCACAGGAACAAAAATGCCAAGCTTTTCTACAGACTCGACTTCAAAGCTCTCCATTTCAGCAAGATTGATCAGTGTTCTTCCTTCGAGAAGATGTGTGTAGGCCATTTCTTCAAGACTTGCTATCATCTTCTTGACAATATCCAGGACTTTGCCACCAGGGGTCAAAAGGTCATTGTCTGTGTAGAACTTTTCAATGAGGTAGTTTAAGAAGTTTTTCAAGATAAGGTTAAAATCTGCCAGTTGGTCGAAATCGGGTAGAGGGTCGTCTGGATTCATCATTAAATACATGCAGGCCAGCGGTATCCTGAGGATCTCAATTGTGTCCAGCTCTCCTCGGAGCGCTTCCAGGAATTTATTGAGTGGCTTTTCCTCAATTTCAACCAAGCTGGTGTAGGTTTTTATACAGCGAGCAATATTTTTGGTGGCTAGACCCTTGGTGTAGATAAAATTGTTGACCTTGACTTTTTGAATACGAGCACAAGATGGCTGAGTCATTACTAAGACCGAGCATCCCTTTAACAGATCTCCTTTCAGAATGCTCTCAACGTCTCCATTTTCTGTTCCACCATCAACATACCCATCGAATATGAAGAGAATCTGTCTGGTGTTTGTTTCTAGCACTGATTTGAAGTTGCTCTGATTTATTTTGAAGTTGTCTGGTAGAATTTGACTGTAAATAGCATCAATTATGGTTTCAGTGCTGCTAACTCTGGCAAGGTCAAGATACAGGACAAGGTCAAATGAAGTACAGAAACTATCTGGAGTTTGGCACCAATTTTTGGCAATCATTTTACATAAGGTTGTTTTTCCACATCCCGCTGGACCCTGGAGCACCTTGATGTGACTTGTTTTTGGAAATATGTTTTCCAAACTCATGCGTTCACTGTAAATATACAAATAAAATAAATCCATTCATTGGTGTTTTATGCGGCGTTTAGGGGGATTTCACTCATATGAAAGTGGTGCATTCTAACAATATTGACACAACCATACAATGTGAGATGTTTTGGAAAGTTAATCTTCCTCCACTGCTAAATAATTAATAAAGAGAGTGTTGCTATTCTTCAAGAAAGCTACCTTTAGCCATAGAGCTTAATAAATAGATGAATGTAACATGATAAGGTAGATAAATAAATACATAAAATAAATTAAAGAAAATCTATGTAAATAAGTAAATAATTAAATAAAAAAATCAAGTGAGGAAAATCGATGCTATAATGGTTTTTTTTCCAAGAATTATCAGAAAAGGTTGACTGGGAACAGGGCCCAAAAGGTCATGTCATATGGGAGATTTCAGACTAGATGTATCTAAGGCCACACCCTTTCTATGGCTGTCTGAAAAAAAACCCTTTTCAACCAATCAAATTCTGAAGATTAAGACTATAAACGGCTGATGGAGGATTTTAATTGGGTATTCAATTTTTCTCGAGGTCTGGTAATCCTCGGGAAACGGGCCTTCCTTCATCAGAAGCTATAAAAAATGATTGGTATATAAAGCCGATGATTAAAGAGAGAACCATAAAATAGGCTATACATCATTCAGTATTGGTGGCGGAAAATTGGAAACCTGTATAATAAAGCTTGTTGGATGTATTGTTTAGCCAAGTTCTATGCGTTAATTTGATTAAGAAGATGTGGTCTTTACAAGGTTTCCTCTCGGTTTTCCTTCATAATAGGGCAAGGAACAGTGTGAAGTGGACAATCCGTTGCCATATATTAGTGAAATACCCTTGAGAATGTCTAAAACCCCAATCAAACAAACAAACAAACAACGTTATTTCACCCATCTGCAAATATTTGGTGGAAAACCAACCAGAAACCTTCAGGAAACATCTGTATTAAAGGTCTCTGAATCGTATGATCTTGTTAATTGCTTACCCATCAGTGTTGAATATATGGAGAGGTACAAAGAAGTTCTCCCGTTTATCTGTGAAATCATCCCAAAGTATTGGTCTTATGTTGTCATACATTGCCTTGTACTGCTGGACCACCACGTTTTTACAGTACCCAAGCAAATCTGTGAAGAAATAGTTACAGTGAATCTCGACAAATTCCTACAGAAAATATACAAGGACAATTTTAAAAAACAATAGCGAAAATCATGTCTTCACTTGCCTGCGTTACCTAGTTTGAGTTTATGAAAATATTATACTTCAGTTATATGCATCAATGTTCATAATGCTTCTTCCCTATTATTTTAATAACAACTTTCTTACGTTTCTTAATTCAAGTTAAGCTTATACTTTTCATTGAATTAAACAGTGGGTCTATTTTTCCACTTTGGGGCCCTCTAAGGGGCAACTTGAAATAAAAATTCAAGTTAACATGCTGAAAGTGATTTTATGTATGGTGTAATGTGTTACCACCCATGGAAAGCTGTTATTGATTTATTGTATTGAGTTTAACGCCATGTTCAGAGATATTCGATGTTCTCCGACAGTAAATTACCATACTAACATTACAGAAAATGTCAAGTGTTGTGTTGGAAAATTGATGTTTATCCAGAGCTTAATAAAGACAGCACTGAGAACATATGGCTATTAGCCAGAGTGATCAAAAGCTGTGTGTGCCCAAATGAATAAAAGTGCATTTTTATAGCTTTCTGACAACTACACATGTACATGTAGGTGAAGTTGATAATGATTTTGCATCGATTTGTGATAATTCCAAAACTTCGTGAATAAGAATATAAAAATACATGTTAAAATAAAACATTGCACAGTTACAGTCTGCTTGTCTTTGCACATGAAGCGTGAACTTTGTGATATGTGAAAATACAATTTTTTGAATAAAATTGATCACATGAGACCACTTTATGTGGTTAACGGTATAACACCAAAAATGAAATTTTCCATAAAGCAGTTGACGATGTATCTCTAAATGCGTGGTCGGGTAGCAAATTAATAAAGTTAGGACAAGACTAGAAACAAATGGGGATTTACACACTGGGCTCATCATCTGCAAGGAAAAATTAGTATTAATACATTTTCATTATTTAATTGCAGATGCGTTATCAAGAGAGCTAACTGTTGCCTTGGTGCTCTCTAAGCTTTTAAAGGGGCAGCAAATCCAACATTTTTGTATTTTTAATGTTCACAATTATTTTTTACATCATTCTTTTTCCACATTTTCCAGATTCCAGAAAAATCTGCCTCCGTTCCTGTTCATATAAGTGAAATTGCCTTTATTATGATAAACACTCCAATGTGGATGAAACAAAAAAAAAAGTACATAAATAGTCTTAAATATTAAATACGACTACATGTATTAATCACATAAGGATTTAACCATAATCCCAGTTTCTTTCTTAAAAGTTGTTTCTTAAATATTAGACCTGCCTACTCAGGAGTGTTTTGTACGCAAAATTTTTATTTAATACACCAATATGAAATTAGAAATTAAAAGTCAATTCTATTTTCCTACACATAAATTTCTTCTAGGGCATGAAGGTCTACAATAAGTACATTCTATCCGCCCACTCTTTAAGCGGTTTATGATTTTGTACCTTTGATTAGGACAACTGTTTTAGAAATGTATACAATACCTGTTTTATTGACGTTTCCTTTCTTGTATATTTGATGTCTGATCTTGACTATAGTCTCATGGACTTGAGTGTATTTGTCTTTGATGGCATCGCAAAACAGCTTTAGGTGCAAGAAAGAAAGAAAAATGATCAGAAGTGAATAGTGGAATTAAAATTAGCAATGATCTGTAGTTATTCCTTACAACAGGTGGTTATAGTTGCCCTTTGGCTAAGGGAAGTATGTTAAAAAAATATATACACTGTAGTCATGCAATTTTTATTGGCACTGGATACCATTATTTTTCATAGCGAATACTTTATATTCCATGGTTTTGTTGTGTTGAAGTTTACCACCATAAATTGAAATACATTTCAATCGATAATACATGAGAACAATCAATCAATTGATCTGCATGTAATCTTTGTTTGCCAGGACTTTCCAGTCTGTCACACTGCTAATTCATTGCCACACTGTTTCCAAGTTATGTAATTTATCCAATAATTTCTAGTGTGTAACTGATAAAAAATACTGCGAATTAGTTCAATTTGGGGCAAATTTATTTGCTTGGATTGGTTTTAATTTTCAGTTTTGACAACTCCCCAAATATGCAATTCAAAATTATTCTTTAAATAAATAAATCAGTTTATTTTTTTCAATTTGTGTGCCTTGTTAATTTATGAATAAGAAAATCAACCAACCAATCCATAAATCAATCAATCAATCAATGAAACCAATCAATCAATTGTGTGACGTATGTGATAATGTCTTGCCAAATATGTACCTTGAATGCCTGTGTGTTGGTGGTGGTTTGTAACACACTCAGTAGGTATCTCATTTTGGGAGCGTTTCTGTGTATGGCGTTTATCTTGTCCCTGTGTTCATCAGTAACCACATCATTCTCCTGGAGGTAATCCCACACGTCGTCCACAGAGATGGTCTCTATCAAAACCTTGAAGGTCTTATTCAGAACTATCGTGTCTTCTTCACCAATACCTTCTCCTGTTAACAAAAAAACAATGGTTTAAGTTTCAGTTAAAATTATATCGTGATCGCACTGAAATGGTGTCAAAACATTAAAGATCTTATTGAAAACTATAGTGGGTCTTCATCACCACTACTTTCTCCTGTAACATTGTAAAAAGAAAAAAAGATTAAGTGGGAGTTGAATTGTTATCATGACCGTATTAAAATCGCACAACCGTAGTTTAAGTGAAATACCATGGCTTTGGAAGACGTGTTGAATAGGGATGCAAAAATTTATCTGGCCATTGGCTTTGTGCAATAGTTGCTGCCTCAATATTCAACTATCAAAAGATTTTAAGGTTTAAGCAACAATTGATAGTTCAATCCTCCCCTTTTTGAGTATCTTGAGATATATTTTCTTCAGTATTGTCAAAAAAAGCACCAACAGACTATGGATAACCCAGACAAAATAAGAAAAAACTTCACATGTCTTTCTGGAAAATTGAAGCTTGTTACCTTAATGCTGAAAGTGTATGCACTACATTTAGTAGTTTTTTCTCACCTGGGTTTAGTGTTGTTGGAATGTCTTTAAATGGAGACATGGAACTTCTTTGTTTCAACAGTTTCTTAGTCCTTTCTGGAAGAGGGTGTTCAGATTTTTCTTCTTCTTTGGCTGTTAATTGTTTTATAAACTGGTCCTGCATGTACGCTGACGCCAATATTTCACTTTGAACACGATAAATTTTCCTCTTTCCTTCTGTTCCATCAAGACGTAAAATAGCATCTGTTACCGAAGTCCAAAGTTCCTGGAATTCTTCTGCAAGGACTGAGTCTGTGCTGCAAAGCTGATCTTTGGCAACTTTAAGTCTGGTGATGTCGGCACTGAGGCTTTTATCATCTGGTAATGGCAGTTTATTCCAGCCGTTTGGATATGGTGGGCTGATATGGCAAATATTGTGAAGTAAACCTATTAACATATCAAACTTAAACCTTCTGGAGGAAATTACTTTGTGAGTTGACGGGTAGAGCAACTCCTTTTGTCTGTCAGTTATCTTCCCTTGGCTGTGGATTTTATCCACCTGTATTTTAACCTCCAGACGACTGATACTGCTCCGGAGATGAATTGGGGAGTAAAAACTGTCAAAGACATTTCTCAGTGCTTGAGTTCCAACATCTGCCAATAGCCAACATAACCGGGCGTAACGTTCTTTACTTTTATCCCCCATTCTTGTGATTTCTGGGAAAAAAGCAAGAAAAAAAAATATTATTGGTCTCATCACTGTGGCGGCATTTTGGTGGATAGGCTCAATTTGATTATAAATTAGGGTTTTATTACTGTTTGGGGAATACGGCTCAATTTGATTAAGAGATTAAAACTAGGGTATATTACTGCTATGGTGGTTTCACAGTTATGATTGTTCTGTTATGATGGTGGTTCCCAGACTCAAAAAGAAAATTTGTACAATAGTGAAGGGTGAGGGGGAAAAAAAAAATTCAATAAAAAATATACAGGAATGTGGTTTCTGTTTATAATCACATGTACACAAAGATTTCAGTTTGATTTGATTTTTTTTTTTTTTTTGATTTATTGAACTTAAACCAAACAGACCCTGTGGGGTCCACTTATGGGCAGATAACAATGTACATAAATTAAACATGAGCAAAACGGTACTTGAACACATAATACATACATACACAGTCATATATAAAATATACATACATATAGATAAATAAATATTTTTTTGCGTATTTACCTTAAAATTGCAGTTAAAATGAACAACTTTACTATAAAATTACATTAGAGTAAAAAACTTCTGAGTTTGGATTTAAAACAAGGATAAGCAATGAAAAGATCTAAAGAGGTATCCCGAATAAAAGTTTCATTGTAAAAATTCTGTACGGAGGG
>JAVFBX010211696.1:0-11903 GCA_034783855.1 Mopalia kennerleyi
GTGACGTCACGACTTAACTAGGTCATCTAGAAAAAATCTGAACCGTTAAGACCTGTAAGCCGTAGTAACGCGAATGTTCTCAAAACCTTGTCTGTAGCGGTTACCGAGATTTGCGAGTTTAAAAATCGGTGGAATAATAAGAATAATAAACAGAACAAGAACAAACATTTGGGTAAATCTTCAATTGTTGTAATACAGAATATACAGACTTAAGAGAGTTGCAGTCAGGCAACTCTCGCATCACGATAGCCTTGCATGCCACAAGCCGTATAGTTACCGAGTCAACCAAGGCAAATATGCAAGCCGTTTTATCACTTCTGCCTTTATTCTACATAATTATGTCGAATTAGTTTTACTTTTATTTTTCTTATGTATAATTCTTTTTTACTTTTGTTGAAAATATTTTCACTTATGTATAAGAAAAGTTTATTCTACGAATGTAGCATTCTTATCAACATATTTTAATTTGTTTTCAACATATGTGAAATTCTTTTTCACATAAGTAAAACAAAGCACAAAAACTACTTCTAGTATTTCACATATGTGAAAAAGAATTTCACTAATGTAAAATAAACTTTTATTTCACATAAAAGTGAGTTCCAAACTAAGAAGAACTTCTCCCCACTGCAAGGGACCGTATACAACCTTCGTTTTTGTTCCAATCGTCTTGTATAGACTTCCAATACGAATGCAAAGACGATAGGAATTTATTCCACATGTTATGCAAATTAAGCCTCAGCAGGGCACATTCCCAACTCCAGAGAATTCATCATGATATGATCCGTTGCAGCGAGATTGCAACAACAACAAAACACATCGCAGACAATGAACTATGTTATATATAGATCAGTGAGTGCAGGCTGTCAAAAGTCGAACACTTGCATATATTTGCTGCAGACAACGGTTGAAACACAAAACCATACATTCTATTCTGAAAAATGCCAATCACGGTGACAATTAAGGTTTATTTTACATATGTCGAATTCTTCTTCACATATGTTAAATTCTTTTCCACATAAGTGATATTCTTTTCAACATATGTAAAATAAATATTTATTTTTACTTATGGGAAAAAGAATTTCACATATGTCAACACATGTCAATACATAAAACATGAATTCGTTCATATGCTTATGCCTATGGCAAGCCGTTTATCACTTCTACCTTGATTCTACATACGTTAAAATCTTTTTCACATATGTGAAATTATTTTCCACATATGTTGAATTCTTTTCCACATATGTTGAATTCTTTTTCACATATGTTGAATTCATTCCACATATGTTGAATTCTGTCCACATATGTTGAATTCTTTTCCACATATGTTGAATTCTTTTCCACGTATGTTGAATTCTTTTCTACATATGTGAAAGTCATAGGCAAAAGCATATGGACGAATTCTATGTTATGTTTTGACATGTGTTAACAAAAATCTAGTTTTAAGACGCGATGTGAAGTCGTGTCCAGTGTAAATTAGTCGATTATCTTCTTTTTCATTATTATTTTTATTTGCGGAAAATGACAAGGCAAGAAGAAGAACTCGAAGAGACACGCTAATCGGGCTCACGCTACTAGGATGTGTGTATGTCATTGTATTGCCATCTTAAGTGGCGCATTATCTGAAGAGATGGCGACTGATGTGCCAGGCGTCACCCATGACAAACGGGTGAGTGTTGGACCAATTTTCCGTGAAATAAGACACATCGTATTGAATTCAACAATAAATACTGTCACATAAATGAATACTGAAGTCAATGGAATACCAAACGCCCACACCCTTTATCTTTAGATGCCATATAACACAATAGGCCTATGCATTGGCACCTAGCCATATTTCATTTAGGACTAATGGATCTGCGCTTGTCATGTAACGCGATCAGTCGATGTGTTGACAGAAATCTACTTCTTTTATTCTCAAGCTAGCACCAAGTATAGGCATCTCTTCCAGGGGGATTAGATAATGAATAAAGAATCTATTTTAACAAGTTAATAAAAACTCTTAAGAAACAGAATAGACTCCGGGAACACAGTATGCAGGGCGACTCGCAGTGTTATGATCGATTGTGTGGGAAAGATATAGCCATAAACAATCTCCGCTTATAGCCAGAAATAAATAGGATGCATTAAATGATCACGATTTTCAAATATTAAATCACCCGCTTTACGTACTGCCTGTTTTATACGCAGAAAACAAATTTAATAATTTTTTGTGTGACGCAGTATTATATCAACAGAACATTCTGTGTGGGACAGCCTTGTCCTCGAAGAAAATAAATTAATTTATGTGTGGACAGCCGTCTTCCCGAATAAAATAATTTTCTGTGTGGTATGAAAGACTGATGCGGCGACTGGCATCTGTCAATGTCGTGGTTTAAATTTTACCACCAAAAGCGAGACAAAGGATTACGAAATGAAGAGATAGTCACTGATTTTCGCAAGGTTGTATACATTATTGTGTCTCTTCCTATGAGAAAGCAACTTCAGACGAGGTACAACCCGGCAAGATTGAACAGTGCAATACTGAGAATCTTATTCCAAATCTCACTTCGCATTCTCGTGACGCGTGTTCTTTGTAGCAAGAGGGAAGAGAATATGAGGTTAAATAAGAGATTGTTGCCTCGCATTATTATCGTATTTAATAGCTGGTCTGCATAATACGAGACGCGAGACACGGGGATGCAAAATTCATTTGATTGTCGCGTTTTCGTAATCTCTAGTGTCGTGCTTGCTGGTCTATACGACAACGCGACATTTGTTTGATTCTCTCTGGTCTACCTTACACGAAATGGGAGGCACGAGAACACGATGTTGGTTTGATTCTCGCATTCTGGTAATCTCTAGTGTCGTGCTAGCTGGTCTATACGAGAACGCGACATTCACTTGATTCTCGCATTCTCGCAATATATAGTGTCATGCTAGCTGGTCTATACGAGAAACTGAGCGACATTCGCTTGATTCTTGCGTGCTGAAACATTCAAATGACACATCTACAACATCTAAGAGCTGATTAATTTAAGTTTACGAGTGACAAAAATACAAATGTGGAAAACATTTCATGCGCTCATGCGCAAGGTAATTTACTAATAATGCGAGGTACAACAATGCAATCTCTCATATAATTAACCTCGCGTTCACTTCCTTTGTGCTATAAAGAACACACGGCACGAGAATACAGGAATACAAAGCAAGAATGCGAGACTGATACGAAACGATAGTTCGGATGAGATTCTCGTTATTTTACCGTTCAATATCGCGTTCTCGCCTGGAGCTGTCTTCTCGAGGGAAGATACACGAGAATGTACACGAACTTAAAGAAAAGTGTCTGTGTTATGCAGCCTTGTAAGCGAATAAAAGAATTATCTGTTTTAGGCAGCCGGCTACCCAAATAAAATAACTTTCGATGTTAGACAGCCGTCTACCCAAATACAATTATTTTCGATGTTAGACAGCCGTCTACCCGAATAAAATAAGTTTTAGGCCGCTTTTTGCCCGAAAAAAAAGAATGATCCGTGTTTATCAGCCTTTAACCCGAACAAAATAATTATCTGTGTTAGGCAGCTGTTTCCCCGAACTAAAGAATTTCTGCTATTTTTACCACCCGAGCACATGGTAGCTTTACACCTCTAATCGCGCAGACACCAGGCAATATGATACTAAATGTATTTAAGGCGGTTAAATACCTAGTATACATTGTCATAATTGCAGTTGTTTTCTAGAGTAACCCAGTAGGTATACTGAAAATATAAACACCAAATAGTTATAGTTTTGAAAGTACCACTCGTTTAATAAGGATACAATCATTTAAAATAACATTATTTTATTTTGGATAACAAGCTTTTCGCTTAACGTACATGCTCTCCCTCCCCCTATTGTCCATGCACATGCTTTCATATAAGAGCATCTTGGTAAGCACACTTCATGGCCTAAAAAACGAAACACATTGTAAATCTGTTATGTAAAATTGTTTGCTAAAACTAAACCGGAGTCTGTGTAATCTGCCAACAGCTGAAATAGAGATTCAGTGTACAACAGGTGGGTGATATTATATCAATAAGTCTAGCTGTTGAGAACAGTAGAATATTCGGGTGTTATTCGCTTACCTCATTGGGCACAGAAAATTCATATAAACATCCAAAAATAGAATAATAATCAGAAGCCTTGTCTACTCCGATAATTATAGCTCCATTAATATATTAACACATTATCAATGAGTATAATAAACTCACTGGAAATTATAGAAGATCCAGTGTAATAGGAATTTCGAATTAATTTTGTACTTTCATAAAATGTGAATGCTTAACTTAAATAAAATGGTTAAAAATATTTGGTTTATAACTCAACATTTTCTACTCGTCTGAGAGGGGAGACAAATAAAGGCCAACAGTTAAGAAATAAGATAAGTTATCCCCCTTGAATACAGAAATTCGTTATTACTCATTGCTTGTATGTATAAAGGTGTAGTCCAATTCTCTGGTTATCAACAATGTTTTGTGCTGGACAGTTATGCTTTGGTATGGATAGAAAAATCCTGTAATTTGTCCAATTGTGCGATTAAATAACTGTAAGACAATGAAGACATTCTAAAACCAATTTGGCAGCCCCAAAACTTGAAGGAAATTGATTTCAAGGAGAGTGGGGTGAGGGGGGGGACTCTTACCAAAGGACATTGAGGGCTCTGTCTTTGGAGCACGTGGAAGATCCCTCTGGGACGTGTGGAGGGGCCCTCTTGATGGAGCAAATGAAGGGACCTTATTGGAAGTGGTACATAGGAAGTGGCCGACTATAGTGGAGCAGATGAACCGGCCGTCTTACTGGAGCAGATGAACCGGCCGTCTTAGTGGAGCAGATGAATTGGCCGTTTTAGTGGAGCAGATGAACCGGCCGTCTTACTGGAGCAGATGAGTTGACCGTTTTAGTGGAGCAGATGAACTGGTCGTTTTAGTGGAGCAGATGAACTGGCCGTCTTAGTGGAGCAGATGAACTGGCCGTTTTAGTGGAGCAGATGAACTGGCCGTCTTAGTGGAGCAGATGAACTGGCCGTCTTAGTTGAGCAGATGAACTGGCCGTCTTAGTGGAGCAGATGAACTCGTCGTCCTAGTGGAGCAGATGAACTGGCCGTCTTAGTGGAGCAGATGAACTCGTCGTCCTAGTGGAACAGATGAACTGGCCGTCTCATTGCGATAGTTACTGCTATAATATGTGCTTTGGTGTGAGTTGATCCAGCGACATTTGCTCCGATGGCAATTACTCCTGCTATATGTGCTTCGGTCAGAGTTGATTCTTCCAATAATTTCTCCGGCTACAGGTGCTCAATCGACATTTTATCCAGTGATAAATAATCCCGTTTTATAAGTGTCATGGCGGTTGATCCGGGTCACTTTTACTCCGGCTATATGTGCTTCGGCGGAAGTTGTGCCGGGAAGCATTTGCACCGGTGACAATAAATCCTGCTATATATGCTAAGTGGCGTTGGTCATCCAGGCAACATTTACTCCGGCTGCATTTTATTTGATCCAGTGAACGTTTGCTCTTGCGATCATTACTCAAGCTACATTTGCTCTGACGAGATTCTACATATTTCGATTAAGTTCTGCTTTCATTTACTTATGCACATTTCTTTTTCACATATGTGAAATTATTCTTTACTTATCTAAAAAAGATTTTCAGTTTTGTGGAAAAAAAATTCACATATGTAAAATAAAAAATTATTCTTTACAACATATGTAAAATTATTTTCAAAATATGTGAAATTCTTTTTCACATAAGTAAAATAAAACACAAAAACCTAACTATTTTAAATATGTGGAAATGAATTACTCTTATATTAAATTGACTTTTAGTTTAAATATGTACATAACAGTTCCACTAATCAAAAAAATGAAAAATGATTTCTCCCTACAGCAATTAACCCGAGTCCAACCTTTGTTTGTATTCCTAAACATATATTTACAGCCAACAACGGCTGAAACAAAAAGCCATACATTCTATTACGAAAATGCCAAACACGGTGACAAATAAACAGTGAATAGTATATTTTTATCCTGTATTTTTATTATAGTCTACATCATTTTATTTCCCCGACGAATCAGACGTAGTAATGCTCACTACAGAATCGTTCGCAATTGTAGGCCTATAAAACAAATGTAGTTTCCCTGATTTATTCTTCGCTAGAAAATAACAAATGCTTTGCGAAATGCAGAGGGTGAATGTGCTTCTGATCAGATTGAACGCTATATACAGGCTGTAAGGGAGAGGTCTGTAATTGAGGTCTTGGAACCTTTTATTTTACATATCTACAAAATAGTTCCATTCACCTTTTTCTTTTACAAAAGTAAAATAGAATTCCATATATATGTATAAATAAGGTTTATTATACATACTATTCTTTCAAAGAACTATTGACCGTCAATATGTTTACGGTCGATTATAACCGAGATTATAGCAGATCCTTTCAAATGTGTAGTGTATTTCAATTTCATGGAAACATATATAAGGCATTTACTATATGTGCGTTTGCTGCTGGCTTTATATAAATATTTGTGAATGTTAATTCATGTGGATTACACCAGGTTAGGTCCATGGGCATTTTCATGTGTGGAAATAAAGCTGTTGATGTGTCCTGTAGAAATAAACAGTCCAATAGAAGAACAAAGACCGCCTCAGTGGTGGACAGACCAATTAGCAGTGTCTTAAATGAGTTGTAAGAAATACCAATGTTAGCTCTTTTAAAAAAATTCTCAGCTGGAAAAAAGAAATGAAAAAACCAGGACAAAATATTTTTCTTTTGAACCTGTTGGAGCACGAGACAAATTCGTTCAAGATGTTAGCTGTAGCTGACAGTCGTTTATCAGGCATCTCGCGGGCACTCAGCACTCCATCGACCTATCAAATTCCTGACCCGAACATTCATCATCTTAAAGTCTTCATTAAAAGATAAATAATTAAATTAACTGCGGTTTTTATTCAAGTTTTTTAAATAAATCTTCTTAGTTTTCACGACGAGGATGGAGAGATACTGATCGCCATATACGATCCTTACTTGGTCTGATCAGTAGTAACTCGAGTGTTTCTGTTTTCGTCTCAAATTCGACAGAGGACGTGACAAATCTATTGAATGTTATTTTAATACAAATGCATTTTAAGCTCTTTCACTCTCTCTGTCCACAATACTTTTTGTAAATGCTCATGACATAACAAGACTTTATTTTACAATATATTTACAAAGGATTACCATGAACTTTTTGAATGACTTATTTCTGACCTATGTTGGTCCCAGAATACAGCATGATTTTCGTCAGGAGTAAGGACAGTTAGGATAGGAATGTTCGAAAACCGACGTATATACGAAATAAAACAGACCGTAGGTAGCTCTGCTACTTGAAGCTTCCTGACCTTTAGATATAGCAGAACGATACCATTGTTCGGTATTTTATCTTCCAATATATACAAATTGCATGGCCTTACCCTGGCATAAAGCATCGCGTTTTCTTACTTAGACACTTTGGGAGTAGATCGACCCATAAAACACCCAATCGACGTCCACTTTCAAAATCAATAATTTCTCAGCAGAACCACACTCGCTTAAAAAAATCTTCTGCAATAATTAGGTCATACGAACTCAACATTATATGTTATTCACAGGCAGGCCGTATTTCTGAAGTTTTCATAGGGCTGTATCTCTATATACTGTATAGTTTATAAGATACGTTTTCGTATCTAAGATCGTAGGTTGATAGCTTCAATAACCATGGCATGCCTTATATCTTTAGAAGCGCACTGCTTACAGCACATCCAACAACAATTACTAGTTAAATTGGGATCTATTGAAATAACTGCAGGTGATTGGTCTGTTGTGCAATGTGGATTTTAAAATAAGAATAAACTTTCAAATTGCCACTAATAACTGTTGAAATGCGGGAGTAATTAATTTGATCTGATAATCAGCGAGGGATTGACCGCTGTGACTTAATCTCAATTCCCATGACGTGTTCCCCACTAACGAGTCATCGTCAAATCCGCTATAACGATTAGCACTTCCCTATCTTGTTTAGATTGACAGTCAGATACTGAGAACGGGGAACAGATGACGGGTTAGAAGGACAGCTGTGTTGACGACGACCAGATTCCAACAAATAAATCGTTTTAGAAATGTACAACCTCGACCTCGATCTAACAACGGGCGGCCATTCACAACAACAAGGCTGTCTGCCGACAACAAAGAAAACGAATTAAACGTTGAAGGAGAAAATTGAGAAAAAATGATTGTAACTTGATATTACTTCTGAGTGATTTTTATCGTATCTTTCGCCTTTAGAGGTCATGAATCGGGCAAAATTAATTCCTATTTTAAAATTTAACAAGCTAATCTCATCATAGCAGAGGGTAAGTAGTCCAAGGATATTATTCGGCTCTTGTTGTTCTCTCACTCTTTGGAGGAAAGACGTTTCACTTCAACAAGACACGGTCACGCTCCACGAGTCTTCCTAACCGTCAAAGCTAAGCAAAGGCTACCATATTTCTGCACTTAATTAACCAATATATAAAAGTGATATGGCCTTATCTTGATTTAAGCCATTTCCTTTTCTTCATTGAACACTAGTGTGATATATCTATCCATCAAACGACCTCTATGTCAGGACCAATATTAATGTTATTTATTTCGCTCGTTTTTAATAAATATTTTATGTATCTAATTAATATTAAGAGTTTGTCAAGATAGTGCATTGTTTGGTGGAAATCTTGGCAAAGCCCAGTTCCTACATCTTCCTATTCAAGGGTCAGTATGTGTAAGACGAGACTTCGCATTACTATCTCTTCCTGTAATTCGAAGGAAAAACGTGGCAAAAATTTAATTGGACTATGGTAGAAACAAGCAGACAAATCGAAAGTCCTCCCATTGACATGTCTGTGATGACGTCAGGACTCGTTAATGGGACTAAGATCGTGCATGTATATTACATATATAGCCTACTTGTCATCCTATGTTTCGACTGCCTCTTTCTTATTCTAAGAAAGTCCCAATCTGATTGGGTATAGCACAGAGAGGTCATCCGAAAGTAGCTGTCGTAAACTCTAGCTAACTCAGGTTTTATCGCCTATGGAGGCAAGATAAGAAAGGAAGATAGGCTTAATGGGACGATCTTCTTTTCCGCCTTGCCTCGGGAAGATGGGTTCCTACGGTTGAACCCCGCTCAGACCTGGTACCACTACCGCCCTCCTCCACCCACTCTCAGTTTGACGTTGACCAATATTGGACAGAAAAGGATCGCGTGCTGTACCCCAAAATGCCTCTTTCTTGTTCTAAGAAAGTCTCAATCTGATTGGGTAGAGTAAAGAGAGGTCATCCGAAAGTAGCTGTCGTAAACTCTAGCTCACTCAGGTTGTATCGCCTATGGAGGCAAGGTAAGAAAGGAAGATAGGCTTAATGTGACGATCTTCTTTTCCGCCTTGCCTCGGGAAGATGGGTTCCTACGGTGGAACCCCACTCAGACCTGGTACCACTACCGCCCTCCTCCACCCACTCTCAGTTTGACTTTGACCAATATTGGTCAGAAAAGGATCGCGTGCTGTACCCCTAAATCATAAATATTCCACCCGTCTTTGCATTCTTAAAACAAACTATTATAATAAACTAGTAATCAACTAGACGAAGAAGGTGATTTTCTTTCAAGTCTTTATTTTCTATTATAAGACACTCGGGTACACATAGCACTTCAATACATCTCTAGGCAAATATACATCAGGTTTAAAAAGGTAGTAACAATTAACATCTGAGACAAGGTATCGATAAACAACTATATACACAAGTATAACAAAACAAGTCAAATAAAGTATCGTGCCATTCTTCAAAAGTTAAACACAGATTTCAATAGAATCAGGTCTATAAGTTATTCAGTTATGTATAACTTATGTACCGTCAGATCAGCGGAACGGATCTCAAGGGCTCTTTGTAGGTTTGGTTCAGCTGATTGTTTACCTACAACTCACAAAGGTGATCAGGAATGTAGAGTAATCTACATGCCGGGTCAATAATTGGTGCTTACCCTAACTTGCACTCACCTACACTCTTTAAACAGTATTCCTAACATTAATATGACATGGCAATGAGAAGAACAGGTGATGTTGATATAAAGTCTCTCTGCTCACAAACCACATGGTACAGTCAAACGCTCATATACTAGTCTAGTGACCAAATACTAATTGTTTATGTGTGATGGACGCTGACGGTGATTGTGTTGACACTAACGGGAATATTGGTTAGAAGTGTCATACTTTATCAAATGCAGTGATTCCGCTATTTAAATAAAAGTTTCAGTGTATTTGATTTTCGTTTATGTCCAGTTCAATAAGGAATGGCACCGGATGCCAACAAAACCAAAGTCATCCATTTTGTCTATTTTCACGTGAGTTCTGGAATGCTCTTGTTGGTGAATCCATAACAGAAGAATGTAACAGTTTATTAGATATATCACCACAATCGTGACAAGACGGTCCTGTAGTGACATGTCCACTCAATGGGTTATTAAACTCCCTGATGTTAAATCAAGGCTCTATCCATATTAAATGTCAGAATGAATCATCACTTGGTCAATGTACGAGTTATTCTGCTCTCAAATACTTGTCAATATCAACAAGGTTTCGAGATCTCTAGAGGGGGCCAACTATTGAATCTTGATGAATCCTTGGTTACAAAGCAGGTTATCATCGGGCGGAGACCAAGGCGTTAACAACTGTTGAGTTTTGGTCAATGCGTAGACTCATTCTTTTGTCCTTGGAAAACAGCTTTCTGACTCCTTGGCGATAGCTCTCGTTAAAGTAGCCATAGAGTACAGGGTTAATGCAGGGACTGAGATGAGCCATGATAACTGTGGCCGTGAAGTGTGTGGAGGTCACTAACTCCGTGTATAATATCAGAAATGAAACAATAAAGAAAGGTAACCACATAACAATAAAGAGAACAAGAACTGTAACAAACATCTTTACCAGCTTCATCTGTACCTGTGTGTTTTGATGAATCGGCTGTAAAGCAAATTTTTTGGAAGTTTTCCTTACAAACAGTAAGATTTTCAGGTACATTATAGAAATAACAGTGACGGGAAGAACAAAGAGAAATGCTCCCATGGCGACTAGGTATAGGCCCCCAGAAAACCCTTCTGGCCACAGAATGGCACAAAACACATAGTTTGCGTCCTCATACTCAATTCGTCTCTCAGTCAAACCGATAGCGACCGGACTAGAGAATGAGAGAGCAACACACCATACTGCAATAACAACGACCACTGACACAACAGGGGTAAACTTGATACCAAGATGTCTTGAGCAACTCTGTTTACAGATGACGATGTATCGGTCGATGCTGATCATCATCATTGTTAGAATAGCAGCGGAGGCACTGACAAACTGGAGAAAGGTGAGCATCTTGCAGAGGACACCGCCTAGCGCCCAATGAACGGTAATTCTGGTCACCATGATGAATGGTATTGTGAGTGTGAAGAGGAGATCAGACAGAGCCAGGTTAGCAATAAAAACATCCGTCACATTCATAGAGGGTCGTCTCTTCTTGCGCGATATTACCACCAATACCTACAAATATAGAAAAGAAGAATAACAAAATGGAGGGAGCTTGGCTGTAGCTAGTTTGGCGTCGACAGCTTGACTACCATACAACAAAAATAGGTTATCCAACCTGGTGATTGGGTTTTAAGTCGCTGGATATAACTTTTTAAAGGGTTTTTTTCTTTCCAGATAAAGGTCATTTACAGGTTACTATATATATTGGACACTGATTCATTAACACACTTTCTTATATGAGCGGGGGTTGGGTAAGAAGCGGGATTGGAGTTACTACTGAAAATGGATTATAAAGAAGAGTTAGGATATTAATATCGGGATTTGAGTTACTT
>JAVFBX010211707.1:0-11901 GCA_034783855.1 Mopalia kennerleyi
AAGCCAAAATTAGGTCATCTCACGGTTAGGGGGGCCTTTAACTTAGGGATGTTAAACGTACTTCACTTCACGGGTATGATGTGTTGTTAACTTCAAGGAGAAATACTTGAAAGCGTATAAATTGACAGTGAACAAAATCAGAACACATATGCGCCGTGTAACCATAAGCCTCTAAACAGCCAAAAAACTGGATACTTAAGGTCTATGTTGGTGAAAAAAATAATTCTAAATTCTAAATACAAACAGTGAAATTTGAACCTATAATTTAGTTTACCCATGATCATATATTTAAGTCGCACAATGTTAATTGTCTATTACTGGAACTTCAGTTTAAAGCAGACTCTACATTTTCTAAGGCGTGTTTCTGGAAAACTATTCATGTTAAAAACTTGAAATTTGTACCATTGTATATAGGACAATGCGACCTAGTAAACATTGCCTCATTTTTTTTAGAAGTTCGTCCTTGATTTTTTAAAATGTTTTCTTAAAGTTGTATTTCACATTTTAATAAGACTTTCCAAGGTGGGTTACGCAAAAAAATGCACTGGGATCGATCTAATCAATTTTTGTTTTTCAAATTGAGCACTGTTTAAACCATGCAATAATAATCGGATTATCACCACATTCAGATTTATGTGATCCTGAGTATTCAACGTTTCAACAAATATATACATATATATGGTACATATTCATATTCTTCTGCATAGTAGACTAAATACAACGGGTTTTTTTTAAATCGACCAAGATGTCCAGCAAGACCTCAAACAGCTTTGCAATGAGAAAATGCAAAGAGAACGTGACGAATAAAATGTTTAGTCGACGACCTCAAAAATTAAACTTCTAACCGATTAACTTCCCGCATGACTTAAATCAAAACAAACAAAGGCTCACATAGGAATGTCACAACTAGCCTAGTATTTATCAAACGTTCTCGTGTAGACTAACTGGTGCCAATCTATGAAGCGCCGTTTTAAGTTTTCCACTGACTTAATTAATTTCTCACCCAGAAATTAGTATTTTCACTGACCATTGTCAACGCACGATTCGGACTATCTCGATCTGTATATTCGTTCCAGCTCTTGTTAAGCTGTTCGTGATAATCAAAGTAGCACGGTAAAGTACCAGATTATTGACCCATACCGCAAACGAGAATGAGAGCGAAATCCATGTCAACAATCAATCCATTAATGACTCGAAAACACGTTGTGCTGTCAACAAGAACATATACCCGTTTGCCCACGATGTCCATTTGAATGTTGTATATCTGTTCATAATAGGGTTTAGGACGAAAAGGCCGATATGTTTCGATAGGCTCTTGTTATGGTTGAGAGAACCCACTTCCTTATTTATTTGTTTATGCGGGCGGTTGGATGGCACTTTCTGATGCCCGTGCGATATGATGGAATTGTAGCTCAAATTGTAGGTCAAAACTATCTGATGAGTAACGTGTAACGACAAAGCCGTCTTACCATTGCGACCTGTTTTGAAGTCCGTATTCTCATGACAGTCAATTTCAACGTATGCTTTAATTGTTTCAAGAATAGGTCAGACTCTCACTTGCAGCCTCTGGTTTATCGAATTTTATATTTTTCGGGGTGTAAACCCGAAACTTACAGATCTATTGCGCTTGGCTGTTTTTAGTCTCATGGGCCTTTATTAATGAGTTATCAAAGACGTACAAGTATTTACATAAATAACCTTTAGTCCCAAACAAGTAGTTCCATGCTATTACGGCGAATTTTCGAACTAGTCTCTCTAGACATGTTTTATTTGTCTTCTCTTTGAGTTAACAAACGAAGTCCGCTCACGTCCTAGTCAAGTCCCAAAGTGAGGAAGTCTTTGTAATAAACTTATCCTCGGCTGTTTTCTCTGGTTGGTATGCTGCCAAGAAAAACAGGTCTTTAAACAGTGCGTATTTAGATTACAAAACGCATACATTTATCGCCAGTGAATCTCCTGATTTAACACAACACAACCCCGGACACAATTAAACACTAGTCAATTAAAGCATCAGTTGATCAATCCAGTGTGCGCACAGATATTCTTAGCATAAAACAAATACTGACTGGAAGAATTTATTTGTCCCTTGTTTTATTTGTTTTTCTCGTCGTGCCGTAAGTTGGTGACATCCCGAAAAGACATCTTTTAAAAACCGCCCTACAAATATGTAGTCACCCTACAAACAGCTGAGAAACGACTGTTTTTTAACTTGCCGAACATTTGACTTCGGACAACAATCCAATGCACAAACAAGTGATCTACAACGCCGCCCTCCATCGCTTTGTTATTTATAATTATATGGTTTAATGAATATATTATATTTTCTGATCTGTCATTGATTTTAAATTATCACCTGATCATACAATAAACTGTGATATTGAACTCGATATCTGATTGTAGGGATATTGCCAATTGCCAATACAATTCATTGCTGTATACGTTTACTATATAGTAAATTTAAAGACTAACGCCTTTTTATTTGAGGAGTATAATTCGACATATAAACATTTCCTTAAGATTCAAAGGAATGAAGCCAATTAATTGTTACCTATGAACGTATGGAATGCTAAAATAGTTGCTGAAACAAACAATATATCTGACCATTCAAATTATAAGTTGAAAGGATAATGGTAATTACTGCTCCATTCAAAGGACATTAGTGCAAATAATTTATATGCTCTTAAATAATTATAGAACTCCTATTTGGCGTATGCAATAATTGACACGCTCAATTGACACCCAAAAGCTTAAAACACATTGCCCTTATAGACAACGAGCGTGTGAAAGGCTGCAAACTGTGACTATAATAGGGCAAGGAACAATGTGAAATGGACAACCCGTCGCCATATAAGTGAAATTCACTTGAGTGCGACGTTAAACCCCAATCAAACAAACAAAGATACCTTCTTAAGATATTCCACTTTAAAGAAGTCGTGTAGGATTTTGTTTGGTGAAAGAATTCAGCATGTGTGGAAAAGAATTTTACTTATGTGAAAAAGACCTGTAAAATAATTCATTTATTTTACATATGTTGAAAAGAATTTCACTTATGTTAAAAATGATTCTACATATGTTAAAGAAACCTTAATTCAACATATTGCAATTGCGACCGGTTCTGTAGTGAGGATTACTACGTCTGATTCGTCCGGAAAATGAAATACAGTAGACTACATTGAAAATACTGAATAAGAATAAACCAGTCGCCTGATATAATATTCAATCTCTATTTGTCAACGTTATTGGCATTTTTCATAGCAGAATGTGTGGTTTTGTGTTTCAGGCGTTTTTGTCAGCAAATATATGCAAGTGTTCGACTTTTGGCAGTCTGCTGTCAATGACCTATATATATAACATAGGTCATTGTCTACTCTTTGATTTTGTACCATTTCCTCGCCAACTCTCTTGACTTGGGAGTATGCCCTGGTGAGACTACGTGCACAGCTTGTGGAATATATTCCTATCGTTTTCGCATTCGCATTGAAAGGCTACACATGACGATAGGAGAACAAACGAAGGTTAGATACGGTCTGTAGAAATCATTTCTCAGTTTTTTGATAAGTGGAACTCTTTTGTACATATGTAAAATACAAGTTTAATTTACATAAGTGATTTTTTTTAACATATGTGAAATAAATTTTTATTTACATATGTGAAATTGTTTTGCACATGAGCAAAAATCTTCAACATAATAAAATAGAATTTCACATATGTGGAAAAGAATGTACATATGTAAAAAAAAAAAAAAACTAATTCGACATATGTAGAATGTAGGTAGAAGTGATCAAACGGCTTGCCATAGTTAACAATACACACCTACTGGTTCTAACAGCAATAAATACCTGTATTTGTTTCTTGATTAATGCTAAATAATTTAGAGTTGAAAAAAAATTGTCAATTGTGATTTGTCGTTGCACTTAAACCGGTATTAGAAAAACCGACAAAGTACTCAGCGAACTCGTTTCGTCTTTTTCAAATAAACTTTGGTTTAACATTTAAAGGAGTGCAATACGTTTGGAAGGAATATAAAAACCGCATCCAACCAATTGCCTTTATTTCAATTAAATACCTCGTCTAAACCCAGTAGCTAGCACGACATGGTTAAATTTAGGGTCACCTCACCCGACTTCTTACTAGAGCTACCATCGCTGTTTGCTTGAACGTGTGTTGCTGGAAGAAACTACCCTCGATATCACGTTAATAAACAACGACAAGACAGTGACAAGACGCAAAAGAAAGACGAGTGTACCAAATGGTTTCGGAACATGTCCTTACCCATTTGAGTTTTCGTATACATTAGCAGCAGATGTTACAATTATATTACATTTCGGCTGTTGTTTATTGATTGATGTTAAAAGAATTTGAAGTTGAAAAAAAGAATGGTGTCCGAAAAAGAGGTTGTCAGTTGTGATTATTTGTTGCACTTTAAGTTTTTCTCCAGTGCTAAAGTGAATACAGCATTGCTACTTTTCACACAAACTGTCCTTAGCCAGAGCGCCTAATTAAAAGGTATTATAGCCTGTAAGGTAATTGTAAGTGTTTTGCACTCTTTGAAAATACATTTTCCACCAGTGCACATCGTATTATGCGCTTGAAACATATCCTACTAGCGTTTTCCAGAGGGCAACCTGTACAATGCGCTCCAAATTATATGTGAGAAAATGTTGTGCTTTTGAGGGATTCCTTTCAGTTGCTACATGTATTCACGAAGCATTGGGGATGTCACGGTAGACATACGTCGAGATAAACCATGATTGATGCGGAAGCATAGAGGATTCTTTGTTCGATTGGCGGTGAACCGTCGTACTTAATGTTATTCCACTCAAATGAATCTCCCGGTCAGCCATCCACGGAAAGATACAGAAATACCTTACGGCAATTAAACATAATAAATGCCCAGTAAGAACATTGTTTTGGTTAATTAATATTTACAGTTAACTGTCCTTACTCGCTTAATACTATTTGGCTTCATTACAATTTTGTATGTCAAAGGTTTCCGCTATGTATGCTTAGAATATACTATATATAAAACTTGTATGCTGTTTAATAATAAAATTCAAATAATACATTTTACTTTATATATAAGAATATACATTTGCCCTCGTCAAAACCTGTTGAATACTTCCAGAGAAAAAAAAAACATTCTTATGACTACCTATAGTTAAGTGATTGGCACTATGAAAGATCAACCGTAGTGGTTGAATAGAATACGAAATTATTAGTATTGTTATAACGTCAGTTTCATATGTCCGCGGATGCGAAGTCCCAAGTTGACCTCTGATATCAAAGAGTCACACAAAGTGATAGCGGATATAGCTAGTTGGGTTTAAGAACTTTTCTTCCCGCTTCCCCATCTTATTGTAAGGCACACCAAGCAATTGTAATTCCATCGTCATAAAACTGAAAAATTTAAAGACTTTAGACCCATACTAAACAACAAACACTCTTATCTTCAACAGTAGATTTTTAAGCAGTTTTGTTTACTCAAAGCCCTTGAAACATCTGGAGGCAGTTGTTATCGATTATGCAAAGAAGCCTGATAACGAGATATTTCACACTTAATGTATCAGCTCTTACAAGCGAACATCGAGTTCTCCTCATGGCTGTTTGATAACATTCTGTCACCACGCTCTCAAAGGTAAAGGAAAAACGTATCAAAACAATCTTCTGTCATCACTTTTTCAAGCGTGCATGCGTCAGAATCCCCAAGGTGCTTTTGTCACACATGAACACTCATGCTAACAATACAACAAAGAAATTTGGCAAAAATTCCATGATGTATAGTATGTCATTGTTCCACGTTAAAAATGCTCTCCACAAACCTTTTTAAGAAAATTCAAAACATACTGGGACCAGCGACCGTGGCGTAGTGGTTAGAACATGCACTTACTAATCCTACTTCCATGTACCGATCACGGAATCGAGTCCGTCTGTCGACCATAGGGTATATGAGAGTCACACGATATGGCTTCGGCAATTGCGGGTTTGTTTTTCACGATGTTTCCCAACTAAATTAAGCAAGGAACTGTGTCAAGTGGACAATCCGTCGTCATGTAAATGGAATACCCTTGGGTACGACGTTACACCCCAATCAAACAAACACGAACAACGTGCTACACTATCTCTGAGATTTCAGAGGAAGCACTTTATTTTTTTGGAATCACCGTTTTGTTGAGCAGTAAATTCAAATTTTACCTCATATAATTTGTTCTCTTGCTGTCTATACCGACAGGCCACACCTTGGCCGAGACGACTGTGCATTGAACTGTATCACACAAAATGGATGAGGCTCGATGCCGCTTGACAAATTTGTATACGGAATTTTTTTTTTTATAACTGCGCTGACATTTAAAGTTGTGCATACCACACCTGACATATACATCACTTGTTATTGTGCTAATACGGACCTTTTTTCCCCCAGCGTTTATAGCATTGGCGGTACTTTTAATGCGAAAACTATACATTCCCCATTAACACATCGATCCAACGGATTATTAACAATTTAAGTGGAAACTAAATTTTTGTCTGTATGTATATGGTGAGTATTTATTTTACGTGTACTCACAAATAACGCGTGTGAACCAGAAAGTTTTATAGTGTTTTCTTTATTTTAGATTAAGGCTTTCTTTTTTTAACAGATTCTTGTTCAGAAATTTTGCAAGTTGAGAACATTCTTGGATGGATCCTACGATACCCAAATCCGCCCCTCACCTACCCCCTAACAGAAAAATCCTGTATGATTTTTTAAAACTATTTGTCGAAGTTAACAATAAACACAACAACAAATATCCGACTTTATTAAAATAACAGTTGATGTAGCCGTCATTGTCAACCGGCGCCAACCGTAATAGCGTGAGGAAGGGATCGTGATGCAGCGGAAGATAATGCAAAACCGAGTGCAGTTGACAAATCGTTTTTATTATTAAGAGTATTCACGATGTTGGTAGATCTAGGACCATATAAATTAATAAACTAATGACCTTATGCAAAAAACAACTACGGGCAACCACACACTGGCGTAAAGTTCTAGCTGGAGCTCTGGCATGACGCCAGAGCAGTAAAGCCCATTGTTTTTAGACCCGTGGTGTGTAGTTACATCAGCAACTCATGTACTTTCGAAAATGGTTTTGGCTTTAAAGTTGTTTGCTTCCCTGGAGATGCGCAAGAGACCTGGAAGATTATTTTTCTTCAAAGGACGGGATGGTCTTTGCAGTTAACGTGGATTGGCGAGCATTTAGGGGGAAGTGTATTGGTTTTTTCTTGAGGATTTGTTGATCAAACAAATAACGATTTGGCCATTAAATGTACATATAAATAGATAAAAGCAACTGCTATTCACACCATTTTTTAAAATAAGCTTCAATTTAGATAATTAAGATATGGAAGACGTCTTATGATACCAGAACATTTCAAGCTATTTCGCCTGTTTTGTGACGCTGTCTGAAACTTGATCGGATTTTAGTAGCGATAATTACACTGCATGTACCAAAAGTTTTCGACGAGCATGGATAGAAATATCACGTTAAGGTGAAAAATATTTGCAAACTTTTATGTTCATAAATGTTTTCAAATTGCAGACATCAATCCCCATGAAAGGCAAAATTCTTATCAAAGGGTTAAGCATGTATGGATAACAAATATCACAACACAAGATACATTAACTTTAGGCAATACAAATTTACACAATCTCCTCGAGGTAGCGATTTTAAGGTATCAATGAAGCCGCTAACGTCATCAGAGCTGACCAGTGTTGTTGGATAAAAACACATTTTGTTCACACTTGTGTGGCCTTGCGTCACCCTTTTAGTGAGCAGCGAATTCGCCTCATGGCTATTTGTCAGCCTTTTGTCCCTTGCTCTCCACACTGACAAAAGCTCACACAAATATTCTGCTTTACGCCTCAGATACTTTCCTTCTGAATTAATGTGGATTAAAGGTCATCGCTTTCCTCAATTTTCATATCGTAAACACAAAAGAGCCGGACAAAAACGCAAAACAAGTCTATAGAACTAGTCTACACAGAAGACATATTCAACGGTAAAAGACAAGTCGGAGGGATTTTTTTTTTCTCCTGTGAAATGTATCTACGAAGATTCTTTCCATTATGAGCCCATCGCCTTACCCAACTTTTGTTGGATAGGACATGACAGTCTCGGGGATTTCATCTTGACTTCCGGGTACAACGTTATTATTTTATTCTTCAGAATACTGGTCTTTCAGAGTGTTGTTATGTTTTTCAGTGGTTTTGTTTTGTTTGATGTTTGATTGGTGTTTAACGTCGTACCCAAGGGTATTCCACTTATGTGACGACGGAGACAAAAATAAAACGTACAAACAGATCAGCTTCCTGTTCCGTTTAGCTCTGAGAACACCAGGGTAACAGAAAGCTCCTCTTACGATAGATTGAGGAAGCCGGGAGAGTATTCTGCAGGACTGGCCAACCCGCTCCCACACGGGGCTCAGTGGTTTAGAGTTGTAAGCCGATATTATTTTGTCTCTTAATACTTTTCTGTGTGATGTAGGATCTGAAACCTATTATCAGCCCTTCTTGGGTCACTTCCATCAAATGAATCTACTGATTCGCCTTACTCTTTGATCAACTTTAAGTAAGTCCAAGGACACTAGCCAAAATATAAGATCCCCGTAATTTCAAGTAAATCCATTGGGCTGGCACACAGTCACCCCTGGAAAAAATGTAAAATTTCTCACGACCACTAATTTTCAGGTAAAAAATTTCTCACCAGATTCTACATCGGCGATTATGGTTTGAAAAAAATCTTAAACATCATGATTGACGTTTATGCGATAAATTCAACTGTTTCCAGTCTGACATAAATATTGAAGTGGGTTTTATACAAAATTATAAAAAAAAAAAATTTTAATTTTTTTAATTTTTTTTTTTAAGTATGGCTTTAAACCCCTCATAAAACAAACATATATCATAGCTAATGGCTTTGTGCTAGGGGTGACTATTGATGCTAATGTGATTATGTGACTATAGCGATAGTTTTGCGATATTTCCAACTACTATTGCGATACTATTGCGATATTTTTATTTAAAAATTTAAGCACATCTAAATCAGCCATAATGAGGAAAAATAACTATTTCAAACAAGTAAGTTGTATATTACTTCTACGTGAGATTTCTTTATTTGTTTAACAAATCACAAATGCTTGTACTATATACTAAGTTCAACAATAACAAGGCCTTAGAATAAACCGCCTTATAATGTCAGGAAACTTATCCAACTATCTAAACTAACACCTATTCCGAACAATGTCTCAAAATTATGTTTACTAAAACAATTCACCTGTGTACAACTCAAATGCTCGGGAAAATTATTCAACTATCGAAACTATCGATAGTTGCATCCACCATCGGCAATGATATCGATATCCTGTATGACTATCGATATGTTACTATCGGATCACAGACTATCGCGATATATCGATAGTTTGATGCATCTTTACACCCCTACTTTGTGCATACCACAGTGTTATGTGCACTGTAGGAGTGAATCACTCATTTAAATGAAATATGGTTAACCATGGAATAAACACAAACAAATGTTTTAGTTTTGATTAACCTTTTTTTTAGACATGGGCTGACAACATGACGAAGACAAAAGAACCAACCATTCATCCAGCTAAGGGTGACGATTTTACAGCCATCACATTTTACCCGGATTTATCCAAGTTTAAGATGGACAGCCTTGATAAAGACGTCGTTGCGCTGTTTACGCGGAGAGCCTACGATATTGCTGCAGCGTCTAAAGGTGTCAAGGTCATGCTCAATGGAAAGAGAGTTCCAGTAAGTGTTAATAAGTAAAATAAAATTCTTAGGCCATCAAGGTCTCGAATTGCTCTGTTGTAGCTAAATTGCTTATTAAAAAAAAGATTCCCACATGTATATTAAATTTAATTTAAACCTGTTTTTTTAAAATATGCAAAGTATCTGAAATACAATGCAAAAACTAGATATTTAAATACTCAATTGTGCACCCGTGAAAGCAGAAATAACAAACAAACACAAGAAAATACTAGACATTTTTGTAGAAACTGCACATAATGGTAAAAAATATTCTTAACTGTCAGTAAATACTCAGATTTTGAGAAGAAAAAAATACACCTAATTGACATTAGCTATGACAGGGTAGTTGTGCAGAGATTATGGCAAAAAGAAATTTCTTCTTGGTTTTTTTCGCCCTCTGGCTAAGGATGGTTTCCTTGAAGGCTGGCAATGCTGTTTTTATTTAGCAGAGGAGGAATATTAACTTTCCAACATTATGGCAGTGCTTTACATCTTGGTTGTGCTAGTGTCAATTATTGTTGGAATACACAGCCATCCTATAAGTGAAATACCCTTAAGCACGGCGTAAAACATCAATCAATCAATCTTGGTTTTCGGCACCACTAGACAGTGGCTGTGATTCTGTTGTCAGCGTTTTGGACTACTGATTGTTTTTAATTACCGTTCATAAGTTCAAGTCCCCCAGTAGACCTCAGTGTATATAAAGGAGTCCCACAAGGTGAATATTGCAATAATGTTGGTTTGACAACGTTTCCTTTGTGTTTTTTGATATTTTTAAATACTGTACCGTAAGACTTCTAGCAGTTGGGACACTCTTATTTTGGGACAGTCTCCTAGAAATAACATGAAAGACTCCTGTGGTAAAATCTATTTCTCTGTCCCAACTGCTAGAAGTTTTAGGGTAAGTAAGGCTGGCAAGAAGTGGACAACTCGTAGTCGTAAAAGTTACATACCTTTTAAAGTAAAACACTAAACCCTAATCAAACAAAAAACGTGTGTGTGAATCTTATTGACCTGGCATGACCTCTGTTACAGGTGAAGAATTTCCGGGACTACATTGACCTGTTTGTGAAGAATAAAACCGACGATAATGGCTCTCCCCTAAAGATTGTGTATGAGAAAATAAACGATAGATGGGAGGTCGGACTGACCCTCAGTGACAAGGGATTTCAACAGGCCAGCTTTGTCAACAGTATAGCAACAACCAAGGTAAATCTTGAGGCTCTTTTCCCAAAGCGATCGTAGCTTACATTGAACGCAACTGTCATGGCAACACTATCTTCAGCACTGGTTGTCATGGTATTTAAAGTAAACATAAATAAGATTATTTTGTGAAACGGGCCCCAGGAAATAAAAAAAAAAATATGTAATTATCCTTTTAGTTTTAATTTCATGGCCAAGTAATTTTCTTTATAAAAAATATGTGATATATTTTTTTTTAGCCAACTATGAAATTGAATACTAGTTTATTATTGCATGTGATGAATTCAAATAATGGTTAATATAATATATGTTTTTGCTTCACCGGAGTCTTGTGCAGAGCAAAAAGCTCAGTTAAGACATTTGATTTTGATAAATAAAAAATTCATGAGAGAAAATGCTAATGAAATTTTTTTTTTTAACTTTGTGATTTTGTACTTCTGTTAATATCTTTGTCTTAGGGCAGTATGTTTCAAATTCAAATGTTTTAAATCCTGCACGTAATGTTTCATTCTCACAATTTAAAATAAAAAAAATGGTCTGTTTCTTATAATCTGATGATTTAATTTTGTCAGGGAGGTCGTCATGTTGATTACGTGACTGATCAGGTGACATCCAAACTTATTGAGGTTGTGAAGAAGAAAAACAAAGGTGGTGTCAACATCAAACCATTCCAGGTATGTGTGAAATAATATTGATATGTTTTTGGGCCAGCTGTCAACGCTTAGTGGTTACCGTGTCTGTGTACTAATCCTACTTCGATGTAGCACGCCCCGTGAGGGAGCGATAGGCCAGTCCTGCAGAATACTCTCTCGGCTTCCTCAGTCGATCGTAAGAGGTGAGAAAAGAGGTTTCTGTTGCCCTGGTGTTCTCAGAACTAAAGGGAACAGGAA
>JAVFBX010211718.1:0-11901 GCA_034783855.1 Mopalia kennerleyi
CCCAGAGAAACATAGAGATCCTGAAAAATCCCGATCCCGACATAGAGAAACATAAAGGGATCCACAAAAGTAACAACTCAGAGAAACATACAAAGAGTGAAAATGGTAGCGGCCCAGAGAAACATAGAGATCCTGAAAAATCCCGATCCCGACATAGAGAAACATAAAGGGATCCACAAAAGTAACAACTCAGAGAAACATACAAAGAGTGAAAATGGTAGCGGCCCAGAGAAACATAGAGATCCTGAAAAATCCCGATCCCGACATAGAGAAACATAAAGGGATCCACAAAAGTAACAACCCAGAGAAACATACAAAGATCCTAAAAAGTAAAAACTCAGAGAAATATTCTAAGATCTAAAATTGTAGCGGCCCAGATAATCATACAAAGATCCTGAATGGAAATATTTAGTTTTAAAAAATCAGATTTCTATGTTGCATATTAAGTTACGATTTTAAGTATAATGGTTGCAGCGATGGCGTGTATTCCAGATAGAACAGAAACTGGAAAGGAAGTATACAGTAAGTACTAGTATATCGATTGGCAGTAATCATGTGCTGTTAACATGATGGACAGCTTTGAACCTTTTTTGTGATATTAAGAAAAAATAAAACTTCAAAGAATATTATTTAAAGGGCGGAAGAATGCGATAGGAAGTTTAGGCTTTGATGAGGACACAGAAAGCTGGTCGTGATTTACTCAATCTGGAATCGCTTACAGCTTTAAGATATAAGTTGATCATGGCAACCATTGTCCAATTGTTTTTAACTCAAGATCGATCAAACAATCAGCCAATCAACCAACAGACCAATCACTTATTCGATCATTCAATCTGTCACCTGACAAAGCAATCCATTCAGTAAATCAGTCCTAGCGGCCGACCGATCGATCAATCAATCAGTCAGTCAGCCAGCCAATCAATCAATAAAACAATCAATCAATCAACCAACCAATCAATCAATCGATCGATCGCTCAATATAACGTATCATTTTTTATTTATTTTATTTATTGATTATATAACGAATACGTTCCTAAGCTAGAGACCCGAGTTCACATCCCCGTGGAAGCGAGCACAATTGTTCTTTCCGTTATATACTTGTTTCAATATAAATTTGATGCAGTTACAGGACCAGCGCTCGGAGCGACTGCATGGGTATGTACAATTATACGAGTGGACTTATAGTCACACACAAGCCAAGTTAAACTCCGTACATTGTTTTATTTTTGTCAATACATGTATGCCAACCTAATCGTATACCAGTTTATAGTTACAGAAGTACTCGGTTAGGGGTTTAAAGAAAGTCCTATTTGAGGATGATGTGTTTAAGGTTTCCGTTCCTAGACATGTATTGTACGTACTGACTGCCTTTATGATTGTTGCCACGTTGAATAAGCCAATAATAAGAACATCTATTATCCCACACCGAAAACGCGAAATGTTTTTGATGTACAGAAAGAATGCATAACCTAAGTTACACCCATATCCACGGCTATAAAGGAAACCGCGGATGGTTCGCGTTAATTCGCGAAGTGGGGCTATTTGTGTACAGGCCACGCGCGCGAAACAAATTAATGCGAAAATAGGCGATGTGATTGCATACGCCTTAACAAAAGCTATATTGACGGCTGCAGGCCACTTGCTTTGAGCGGCATTGATATTTTCCTCGATGACATTTTTAGAAAGGAAACGGCGAGGCACGAACTATTGTGTAAACTTGTTTTCTTATGTCTCTCATTTAAGATCACATTTCTTGAGTGTCGCTGCGATCAATTCGATGTGCTGTTTGTTCGATTGCCATTTTCTCCTGGAACGCTGTCTTTTACATACATGCTCACATCTCCTTTTCTAAACTGCTACTCGTTTTCCCACGACCAGCGTATAGGGTTAACATCGTAACAAAAACAGACGCTGTGATGAATCTTTCGTTCGATACGGATCAATTTTTGTCACGTCTGAGACTAATTTAAAAGCTTCGCGAGAAAAGTTAGCAAGAGGAACTGTTTTGTTTTTTTCACTTTTTTCTCACTCATCCGTTCATTCATTGGGCCTAATGTGTCAATAATTATTGGCGACTCCAAATCTACCAATCAAATCCCTGTTACCGGCATTTCAGAGATGCCATGAATAAGCGCCTTATGCTGGGAGATAACCCTCCCTTGTTATCAGAAAAGTTTGTTAAAAACACCCATTACGCTTTTTGTACAAATAAAATTAGAGAGAGCTACTGGCTTATTATTTGGAAATTGTCCATTGTTTGCCAAAAATGAAAGAAAACTGTCGCAGAGAAAATATATATGACGAAATCCCCCGTACGCGTGTTAACTTGGGGAGGGTTTTGGAAGAGCCACTTGTAAACAAGGGCTTTCGCACACGGTAGATCGCTGTCAGTGATTCAGTGTGGCTGAACGTACAGCGAGGGGAGAGGCGATTTTAACCCTGAACTCGGACTAAAAACTCAGTGATTTCTTGTGCGATTTTACTCGGACGGAAGACAAATGTTAGCAGTTAAGGATATGAGTGTTCCTCCGTGATCATTGTGGATGTACTTGTGCAAGAAATTTTAATAATTCCTCGAAGTTGTGGTCGCTAGCGAGGACAAAGCGACCGAAGTGTGCTCGCTCTTCTCTGGGGAGAGTCATAGACGACTAGAGGCAGACCCTTCTTAAACGCTGCAAAATGGCCGCCTTATGTGTTAACCGGCCCCGTTCTTCCATCCCCGCTTCGTTTTCTTTGTTGTTACAGTTATTAGTTTTATTCGTTATATTTATGTGTTGTCAATGCATGGATCTTGGATGCCGCGAAGTTAAAACTGCTTACAGATTGAAGGGATATGACGATACAGATGTGCCGATCCAAGCCATTTCGGGTACGTTTAGATTTCTTTAAAATGTATCTTTTTCTTTTGAGTTCACAGCGTTCCCTCCAAGTTATGGACAAACCAAAGAGATGTATTTTACGGGCAAGGTCTTTATTTACACTATTTCTCTCCATTTAAGTATTTTTTAGGTTATATTTCAGTACTCCATCATTTAAGGTGAAGGCAAGTTAATGGTACGTTGTTTGTGGAAAGCCCTTGTTAACGGCTGCCTATAAAACGTTCACTAGGCCGGGAGAGCTTTCCTAAAATAGACCCCCTTTACCTCCACTTCCCCCGTCCCCTTAACGTGCTGTAACATCTGGGGCGATTACAAGGACAGACACGGGGTGGTAGAGAGGGTGGGCTCTTCAATAAAACTATCTCCCGTCTAAACACATACAAATTAAAATGGTCTTGAAACAGTTTAGATCACTAAGTTACTTTAGTTATCTCAAATGCTTAATTCCATGTACAACAAATCCATGATCTATATAAATACTTGTAGGGCTATGTGTGAATGCACCAATGTTTCATTATCTACAAAGTAAATTAAATTGACAAGTCTTAGAAATGGAACACACAGACGTGTTGTTATAGAATGTTTTGTTTTTATTTTAAATTTTATCACTCCTGTTCAAGACTGAAATTCCCGTCTGATTATTTATGGTTTTATGATAAATAGGGCTGTAACGATACATCATTGTATCGCGATAATTTTCCCAACAATAGGATATTATACAGCCTTGTATCGCGATATCACATAATTGTGTATTATGGCCCTTCTATCCATAGTGGAGGCATTAAAATGTATATTTATTTGAATCCTCTTCTGACTTTATTTCACAGAACAATTAATAAACCAAAGAAACATTTCAAATTTTCCATTTATAAATGGGAAATTTTGATGCCAAAGAAGCCTGAATCAAGAAATTGCAGTATCGCAATATGCTTCGTATCGTGAGTCCCATATTGAGATATTGAGCAACATTGTAATCTCTGCTTTTTCGGATTTGATGTGGACAATCTGTCTTTCATCATTGCCTGTAATAAAGCTTTCCAAAGCAATTATGTACAACATGTGTTTGAACCTTGCATTAAAATCCAGTTAAGTATGTCAAATTATGCTAAACTTCCTTATTTTTTATAATACATATTTTTTTCCTATGACAACTGAACTACCATTGCGTCTCATCCTGAACAATTAAATTATATGTCATGTGAATTTGCAATAAAATACATAAGCATTTGAAGTTCCCCAATGAATTTAGGTGACTTCTCTTAACTCTCTTCTCCAGACCCTAGTTAGATAGGTATAAACCATGAAAATCCCACACCCATGCTAGATTGTACCCCCCTACCCCATCTGTATGCCCTCCCTAACTTGTACCCTTACCCCAACTGTATCCCCTCCCTAACTGGATTCCACCCACCCACCCACTTTCAAAGTCCTGTTACAAATTCCATACAACAGTAGTTGTTTAATCAATTTCTTGCTAAACAGTATCTTGCATACAACTTTGGATAAATTATGATATGGTCCCCCCCCCCCCCTCCCCCCATACAATTTGATACATTGTACACTTTTTGAATGCTCATTGCAACATTTCCAGATAAAAATTGTTACTATAACAAAAAAAACAAAAAAACATTATGGAAGAAAAAAAGAAGCTGTAATGAATCTGTGAAGGAGAATTACAAGAGACTAAAGATGTAGTACATTTCACTAAATTGAAAGTGTTTTTCAAATAAGTATTACAAGTCTGTTATGATATAAGAATGAAAGCAAACTGATTGAAAGATGTAGACCCACTGGCACATGTCAGTAATGACAACAAAAACACAGTCACATCTCAATGCAGTATAAAAGGGTAGGCACTGGGCATGTAACGGATGGGGGTGGGGTGAGGGGGTTGTTACACTGTACCCAGTGGGTTAAAGGGGGGTGGGGGGGGCTGTTTATCCCCAGGTGTAAATTACAGCTGTTTCTTTCAGGTGTCTATTTACAGTGTACCTAATGTCACCTACCATTACATTTAAAAGCATTTTCTCTTCATTTATAATTCAAAATATAAATATTATGTTGGATGTTTATTTGCTTACAGAGGATACCTGAAATAAATGGTGCATTGTAATTTGTGCTGAAGCTAATCTATGCCTGATTCACACACGCACAACTTATACTTATAATCATAAACTTTTCTAAAGATTATGCACAAAGTTTACATATTGTTCTCAAAATTTCCCCCCAAGATCAGAGATTCCAGTTGCACTAAAAGCTTTAATATATATATGTATCAGAATTTGTTATCATGTTTTTCCAGTATGTTGCATTGTATTAGACAAAATGTCTGTTCTTAGTCTGGTTTTAACATTTAGCACAAACACTTACGCTGAGCAATATCCTGAATTTAAACCCAAATCTTTTCATAACACAAAATCTGATCATACTAAAAATTACATTTCTTTTCTGATTGTTTTGATGTGGTTCTGACTAGAGGCAATTTGTTTGAAGAGTGGCAATGCTGTCTTAACTTAGCACTGGTGGAAGATTGACTTTCCAACAGTATCAATACAAGGTTTTCTTTAAAACCATGTTTAAGTAAAGATACACAGCGAAGTCCCACTGTGGACATCCATGGGGAATATAAGTGAAATAGCTTTTAGTAAGTTGTTTAATCCCTATCTAACAGTATAAACGACATACTCATGGTCAGTAATGTTAATCTGTGGCAGGAGGGATCCTATCCCGGCTGTACTATAGAAAGTTGTCAGCTCTGTTCTTACAAAAACAGCATTTTTTGACCAATTGTGTAAGATCCCTTAGACTGGGGATTTGATAGCCCATGGTGGGTGTCTTGTGAGTCATGCTTAATAGCCCCATACCAAATTGTCAGTCACACTGAATTAATTGGCTATGGTCATTCAATGGAATTTCCTGTACATTGTATTAATCTGCCCATATGGACAGACTTCTAGTATTGTATTAAAGCCTTTATTTTGGACTGTATATAAGCTTACACATAACACATATAACCCACCATCCCCAGTCAGCAGGCATGCTCCCCTTCCCCACCCCTCTCTGTTATCACTCAACACCCCTCCCATGTTTCTTGTTAAAAAGAATATGTATGTATTTCAATTTGAATTTAAAATCTAACCTTTAATCGAGATGGGGGATTGTGAGCATGTGGTTGATGTTGTACGAAGCTTCGTGTTGCTCTCTGGGTAATACATGTACAGGGCAGCGTTATGGTTTCCTGCCGCCATTATAATTGGAGTGAACTTACCTTCAACATGGTGTCAAACACCAGTCAAATAAGCAAAATTATTTCAGCCATCCCATTCACAATTAACACCAGGCACCCCAAGCTTTTCTCTATTTGACTTCTTAAGTACAGCAAGGTAAAAAAACTTGCATCATGCATAACAAATTATTTGAGTCCAGGAGACCCCCCACCCCCTTGTCCTTGGACACATACTGCTGAAAACACCTGGTGTATATACATGTAGTACTATCACAACAGACAGTAAAGGATTTAATGGCCCAGAATTAATGCTTTATTTATTACAATGTACCATCAGCTGGGGGTCAATTATAAATCCCTTTGAAGATTACCAGAAATAAATTAATTTTAATGGTTAACAGGAAAGGATTAACTCTATCTGATTGACTATAGACATACTGTCACATATCCCTTGATGGACGTAACATGTTCTGATGTGTGTGTAGTATAAACAAAGAATAACAAACTTATAAAATTATAAAGTTTCAACATAATTGCTGATGTCATTTATAGAAAATTAATGAGATCACCTTCTTGTGTAAGCTTATTCAAAACCTATATTTTCATTGGTGATGTTTCAAATCCAATCATTTGTTAGGGTAACCATTGAAACCACTCCACTAGATACATCCAATGATTTGTTAGGGTAACCATTGAAACCTCTCCACTAGATACATGTAATTCTGAGCCTTGTTTGCAATACATACACTAATTCTTCTCAGTATTTCCTCTCAATCATAAGTGCCAGTGTGGACAGTTTCTGTTAGTGATTTTTTTATTAACAGCTTCAATTCTCTCCGGTGATTCAACCTGCAGAATTTTCTGAACTAGAATTTGTTCTTAACTAGAACGGAAAACTGGTCACCTTTACTCGAAGGAAAATTCATGGTTGTTCTTCCATGTGACTTTGTAATCAAGTCAATTAGAATGCTGGCCCTGCTGGTCAGATACATGTACCCGAGTCAGTTATCCAAGTGGAGGTACATGTAAGCTAAATTTTATTTATCTGCAATAAATGTATATATATATATACTATATATATATTTTAAAGTAGTGAAATAGAATTTGCTTGCCTTCATCTGGGTGTCAACTCAGATCTCTGGCTAACCGGGGCAGCATTCTAACCGACTCATGGCTGATTCCCTAAAGATTCATGTAATTCGTACTTTATTACCTTTCAACATAATTCGTCATGAGGGTTCAGTTTCGTGAATTTAGGAAGATGTCATCTCTTTGAAGTTGTCGGGTTAACTTAGTGGCTAATTACATTAGCAGATCCTTACTGTTGGTTTAATAGATTAATATTCCCCAGGTGATAAGAGCGTGATATACCCACCAATTTCAGGTAATACCCGCTCAGATCCAGTCGTAGGTTATCAGCACTCTGCCATCGATACTCAATGAAAATGGTGTAAATAAACCGAAATATGTCATAAATGTGAATTCTCTAATTGTTTTCTTTCGTGTTGAGCAATAGCTGTGAGATATGCATCCTTTATAGAGAACTCTGGGAACTGGGCTAGATATATTTCACTTGAAATGAAAAAGAGTTTTGATGGGGGTGGGGCGCATTAAACAGGTTGAGTCCTGGTTGACATTAGACCTGCATCAGGTTCTACTCTGTTAACTCTCTGAAATCCCCTTGAATAGGGTGATAAACTTAGGGCGTTAAACACAACTCAATCAGTCACTCATCAGGAATGCAAAAATCTACATAAGTAAATTTGGGTTTAAAAGAACACTTTTTGAAAGACAACATTTCGGAGATAAGTCACTGTAAGTGTCATTAAATTATAGTTAAATCTCATTCAGCCAGTAACCAATCGCATTCTGTCCACTTAAATATGACATCTCAGAAAAATTAAATAAAAAGCTTAAGACAATACAAGTCCAAAGGTGGGCGTAAATATGACTTTATACAAGCATCTAAACAATATATGTGGGCACTATAGTGTATAGCGAGCCTGAAGAGAAACTCATTCATCATTTCTATATTAATATCTACCTTTAGCAACTGATTAGAACGAGATTGTATTAATAAAAAAAATAGTGGGTTTAAGTACAAACAGCTCCAGGCCTATTGTTTCTTTATATATTTTAAAAGGGATTTGCTCAGTTAGTAATTTCTTAATTTAAGTGCTCGAGTTACCATGGTCACTAGGTTGACCTATTAAGGAGCTATTTATAGCTTACCTGTCCAGCGACTGAGTCAGAACGGCAGGTGATATGTATCAAATAAATTTGCCAAAAAATCTTCAGGTAAACAAAGATAATTTGTATGTTGTTAGTGGACTTAAGATTAGGGGGAACTCTGGCTATACGGGACGTTTGTTTGATATCTTTACTTAGCACTGGAGGAAGATTAATTTTCAACATAACAAAACACTTGACATCAATGACATGTTATAGTTGTGCTATAAGTGATATACTGTTGAGCAGTCAGCACAGAATTAAACATCAATCAACAAATCAATCAATCAATTGATCAATTGATCGATCAATCAATCAATCAATCAATCAATCAATCAATCAATCAATCAACCGATCAATCAATCGATCAACCAATCAATCAATCATTATTATCAATCAATCAATCAATCAATCAATCAATATCATCAATCAATCAAGAACCATTACAAACCAAAAGGAAGCATTAAGCCAATTTTGAGTTTCTTGTCTTTTGACAGAGTAGTTAATGGGAATCCCTTTAATTGTGATATCTGGTAACAATTGCACAGGTAAGCTTATAGCCTTAAAGCACGCAAAGGTAATCACAAAAGATTGAGATTTTTATGGCGTGTCCAACAAATGTTTGTGTGTCATTTTCTGTAGTGTCAAATTTATACTTAGATTTGTTCTTTGTTTGAAGGTTTTCAGGTTCTTGGAGTCAAGTTAAGAGTTATAGTTTACACTGTAACCTAGGCGTCCTTCTATTGGGAATAATGACAATTTGTATTTTTAACTTCTATTCACTCGTGGCCCTCGGGCTATAAAGGGCAGGGTGTTTGAAGAGTTAAGCTATGCTGTCTTTACTTTATGAAACCCCACATGTTGGTGGTGCTGGTGTCCAGTTATGTTGGAATACACCGTCCTCATATATAAAGTGAATAGTCTTGAGCATGGTGGAAAACACCAATCAATCAATCTTTTCACTCAGTGGTGGGTTCTTTTGTATTATCACATAGGCCCTACTTTACCGCAGTAAGGTTTAAATTGCTGGATTATTATAGCAAACAGAATTTTGTGGAAATGAGGAATAATAAAAAGTATTATGGCAGATCTAAGGCATCAGTAAAACAGGCAGATAAGTCTTGAAGCTTGACTTATACAACAGTCAAGTGGTTAGGAAATGAGAAATCATTCATAGATTGGAAAGTTTTCATTTTTGAGGTAGACTGAGACTGTTGCTGACTATCTGTTCAATAGTCAGGCTGTCGGCCATAGTTCTTTAGAAAATGAAAGTTGACTTGACACTGGCAGGTGAAATTGACAGGCTATGTTATCACTGTTAAATCAGGCCAATAAATAAGATCTAAGTATGACAGAGCAACAACAACGCTGGTTTCTGGGCATTTACTGTGGTAGAGACAAAGTTCTGACCAGTAGGACTCCTTTAATTGTAAGTTCTTAGAGTGTCCGTGATATATAAGTTTTAAGAAAACTGTAACAAATTTAGGGTTAGTTGTATACTAAACATTCAAGTAAAGTTTATCTCCAGGGCTAGCCATCATTGAAAACCTAAAATTAGCCCAAATAAAGCACTGAAGAAAATCTAAACTAAATAGGTAAGGTGACTAGAGGAATTTCTGACAGACAAGTTTACAAATAACTCACCCAACTCTTCCACCCTCAGTGCATAAATTACTGAAAGACTTGAGGGTGAATTCAGATGTTATCTGGTTTTGTACATTCTGGCAGACAACTTAATGGATAGGACAGTAAGCCATATTGGTAACACAAAATTAGGCCTCTAACACATAAAATGGCTGAAGGCCATATTTTATTATGTTACGCTTTCTTTGTTGTTGATCAAATACCCTACATAAACGAATAACACTGTCATCTATGTTAAGAATAAAGGGAATATTTTTATTTGTTTAGAAATCCAAATTTTAAACGTGAAATGTTTAACCAGTGAAATAATTACAGCCGCTTGGATAAGAATAAATTTAATTTATTTTTATTTTTAGAAATTAAAATTGAAAAAGTCAATAACAGTGTCATCTAGGATAAGAATCAAGCCAAAGCATTCTTTTTAGAAATTCAGTAAGACTTCTACTTCAATTATACTGTCTATAACCAAGGGACCAGCATACTTGGAAGTATATGGTGAATAAAATGAATATGTTGACATGCATTTATTGCAATGTCAACACCCTCACCCAAAACTGTTGGGCATCTCGATCAATCACTGTGTTTCATATCTATTCTGGTAAGACATGGGAGTGGAAGGGGTTTACTGGTGCTAGCATGGAGCACAACACTGATCTGCTGGGTCTTCTCATTGTCAGGGATGTTCAGGGGGGTTTCTCTTACCTGTGGCTCGCATGCCCCCTTATGAGTGTGAAGATAAAAACACAAGTACGCAAACACCAATCTGTGCAATCTATTTCCTATCAATAGAAGATAAATTCAAATTCGAATCAGCGACTGGTACATTGCTATTATTACCAGCAGACGGGTACCTTGGGATTTGAGTACATAATAGCTGTAGTTATACCACACATTTTATCCATTACTCATAACTAAATGCCCTGCCAATGTGAGAATCCTGGCTGATTTTAGTGTAAATAATCAAATAACTTGATTGGTAAATGTGGATTAATAAAAATGGTTTCCCAGCCAATAAATCATTTTGTTGACTTATTTGTGAAAGTAGTTTGCAAAATATCATATGTATAAAATTTTAACAAAGATGGCAATAATGTGGATAATAATAATAATTTCAGATGTATTGTAGGTTAAAATGTGAAGGGTATTTACAGCATATGTAATTATCACTTCTCATACAGAACTCTGTCTTGGTTAAAGGCCACTGATTGGTTAGCCTGAGGGTTATAAAGGTCACATGTCTTCATGCTTGCCCATACATGCTTCTTGATGTGTCATATCACATGTGCTAAACATTGAAAGTTCATTAATGTTGTTGGTTAATTTCTATAAATAGATATTTAACTTGATGATAACTGGACATACATGTCCGGATAAGAAATTAAAAAAGGAGAATTTTGTCCAGTGTTTAGCACATTCAGTTGATTTTGTTGCACAGTTATATATAAATTACTAGTATAAGCAATTTGAAAATTTATTAATTTCTCTATAATGCTTATGAAACTAAAGCTCTTCAGCATACATTTTAGAAGAACATGATTTGACTGACAAACAGATGTCCATTTCTACTTACCTTTGCCAAACATTTCATTTTATCCCTAAAGTAGTTCATAGACGTCCAGTTTAACTACACTAAATGGTAGTTAAGCTGGATAATAAACTCAATTTGAGACCTCATTTTAACTCATTTAAAAAAAAATCAATTCAGACTCCATTTCTAGTGTTTAAGTATGATAAAAATAAATAGTTAGGCGAAATCAATTCAATATGACACTAAAAGAACTTAATTTTTTCCAGTAAAAAACTCAATATTTGGATGTCTATAAAACCCCTGCTCTAGTTTCTATAAAAGGCTGAATACGTTTTCTTAGAAAGTGAAAGTTTTGCCAAATTTCCTTCCCACACAATGCCCTATGTATCTATATT
>JAVFBX010211729.1:327-11900 GCA_034783855.1 Mopalia kennerleyi
CCCCCCCCCCCCCCCCCCCCCCCCCCCCCCCCCCCCCCCCCCCCCCCCCCCCCCCCCCCCCCTGCCCGTAATGTTTTGCGCGCCATTGTGGGGAATATCTAGGTCATTTGACTGATCGGTTCATTTAACGTACATAACCAGGCTACTGGGTTTTTTTTCCTTTTTTTTGGGTCTATTTCAAACAACTGGGAAAGTGTTCTGCACGCGGCGGACTTTTGCAAGAGTTGCCAAGTTGTGAGGAGAGTTGACATGGGGTGATGTAGGGTCACAACTACGACAGGCTACACATCAATGCTACACATGCTGCGGACGCCGCAGCAGTACGTTGTCGCGTCGTGGCACATGCGCATGTGTCACATGTGCCACGACACCACGACGTACTACTACAGCGTCCAAACGTCGCACGACGCCACAGAACGCCGTTATGACGGCGCAGAATGCAGATGCAAAAGGCCGCACGACATCGCGGTACGCTCCACGACGTCGCAAAACGCCCCAGCAGTACACCGTGGCGTGTTGGCACATGTTTGCATGTGCCATGACGCCATGCCGTACTCACTGTGGCGTCACGCCGCGGAACGCCACTGCCGCCGCAGCAGTACGTCGTGGCGTATTGGCACATGTGCCACGACGCCATAATGTAGTCAAGCCGCATAACGCAACAGCAGTACGTCGTGGCGTATTGGCACATGCACATGTGAGCAGTACATCGTGGTGTTTGGCACAAGTGACACGACACCACGACTTACGGCTGCGGCGTCCGCCGCTGTTCGGACTTCGCCGATTGGTCCATCTCACACCTCGGTCTTCGCTGATTGGTCCATCTCACACCTCCGTCTTTGCTGATTCCTGAATAGTCTTTGTTATAGTTTCCTATAGCTTTAGTAAATATTAACGGATGATATCCGTATTAAAACACTGGCTGCATCGTTTGTAGTATTCCCTATGTTACAACATGACTTATTGACATAGTCACAAGCAATACTTTCCACAAAGTTCATATCATATACTTTCTTGAAATTGCTCCAACCTGCTTCACTAATTTGGTTCCATCGAGGGGATCAATGTTCATAATCCGAAAAACGGGCCAAAAGGGGACAACAACTTAAGAAAGAATAGGAAAGTGGTCTCTTCTGCAGGAAGAACTTTGATTAACTGGCCACGTTCAAACTCCGCCACGAGATATGTGACATTTTGTAGTGCCGACAATATCTGTAGGCGTGGATGGCACCACGAAAGAACAACCGAGTCCCGAATTCACTCACCTACTAAGCTTTATTAGCAGACCAGTAAAGTTACATCAAATCATGATTACTGCAAAACCGGAACTCCCTACTCTACCGCAATGTAGAGGTTTGTTTTAAACTTATTTTTATTGACACAAATGATCAATAGGGATTGGGGTCAAGTTCTTTCAACTTACGAGCCCTTCTCCCTATATATTCAAAATTAATTTTTCATACAGCATGCAGTGCTGACTGGAAAGTATGTATCAAAAAGCAAATCAGGTACGGACACAATGTTTGCAATGTTAACCATACATATTGTCATAGGGAAACGCCTTTATCAACAGTATTACGCCAGTTACCACAGAGCTTATTCAAAACGCTTCGTGCCTACAACATGCTACACTTGAACTTTAAATATAATCTCCGTTACTACTGGATCATCAACAACCTCCCACAACAGTTCGATTACTGTAATATTTGGTGGAAGTGTTCCAATTGTATTCCCACGGATACTGTGATACAATGAAGAGTACAAAAAGTAATGATTCTCGTCTTCCAAAGGATGTCCACAGATACAATTAAAATCATAGGACAGATGACGTAATGATTTAATGGTTGGTTGGAGTTTAATTATTAACTCAAGATCATTCCACCGACAGATGGTTTAAACGATATGTTAGGTCTTACTCTTGGGACAATTTACAGCTCATTACGTTGCAAATTATATGACGAAAGGTGTACATTGTAAAGTATAGTATTTCAACTCCGAAGAAAGATAATGAATTCATTTTGACTCAGACTCCTGATGATGGTTTGATCAATAAACGGAAACGCTGGTTCAACATGAATCATTATCTTTCTTCAGAGTTGTTGCTATACTTTACTACGTTAAATTCCTCAGTGGTAGGCATAATATTTGAAAGGTGTAGAATAGAAGAGCTTTGGTGTAACGAATCTTTGGCAAGATTGTTTCATTTCAGATCATAATAAAGTAGCCAAAAAGGAAACAGCCACTCAATGGAAGATAAATGGACTATGATTGAAACTCGCTGCCCTTCGCCAAAGGGATGCTTCTTAAAATATATTCACATACAATTCTGCTATATTAACATTTATCCCTTTTACAGAATCTATTCAATTGACAGCAAGCTAGGTACTTAAAATTTGGCGAACACGCACCTGTAAGTTTATTGGGCATAACTTTACACAACAATCACTCAGCTAAAAGAAGTGAGTTAACTGATAATATAAAAGATACAAAAACAAGTGAACGCTGGTGAACGATCTCCGTTTTAAAGACACACTATATATCTCAAGAAAATTGGTTCTTCTATCTGGCTCAGATGATTCAAGACAAATCATATCTTGGATTGTCGCAACCTTACCATTGGTTGAATCTTTGACTGTTCACAGTATGAGTTAACGTTTAGAATTTCACAGGGTAGGATGGCACTGCAAGGACCAGCATAAGAACACGAATTGAGATTCAAGAACCATAACATTGTGAACAACATACCTTTCATAAAACAAATGTTCAGACGGTAACTCCAACAATACTAATTTTTGAGCATTTGATAAAGTGGCAACGGGGTAAATAAAATGTACAACAGGCGCTTCGATCTATCTTGTACAGTTGTTTTGGGGATACACATTTCGAGAAAGTCCTATGTTGTTGGAACGTATAGATAATCTAGAGGTATGTTGTATATTTCATCAATATACAGGATGGCTTTATTGTACATAAAGAGTTATTACAACAGTATAACAAAATGTCAACACATACATAACCAGTGCAACATTATCGGCACCTCTTTAACCGCACATGTGTATATGGCAGTATATATACATTACCTTATATTTTGAGTAAATGAAGAGAGAACAATTTACTTGAATCCAACGGGATTTCAACACTAGATCTATGGGTTACAAGCCCAACATTTTGGAATACCGACTGAGCCACAGAGAATCACGGCAGCTAACCCACAATGTAGTTTTGCTTGATATATATACACATGTATATATATATATAACAGTCTGCTATAATTATTTATTAATCTTCAATTATTTTCTACATCGACTACAAATTCCACGGGAAAAGAAGAAATACATTACTGGATCTAACATACCGTTTATGTAGATCAAGTTAAGTAACATAAGAGCTGACTTAAGCTGAGTTACAGAAAGTTGTACAGAGAATGCGTAAAGGAGGGCTAGTAAACCAACATAAGGGAGATAACATAGGAAAAATGATAAAACAATACCGACAACAACTTTGGTGGACACTGATCGCACAGTACCGTTCCTTGAAAACTTTAAACGAGAAACTTGCTTTAATTTGAAGATCTTAGCAAAATGAAACCCAGCGATAAGAAAAAGGGGAATCACGAAGCCGAAAAGACACAAAACGCCAACATATATAGCATACTGAGGTTGGAACTGACAAGATGTGTATGGGCAAGACTCCACTTGTGTTGTGCCCAAAACAGCTGATTTATAAATCATCCCATTTGCCATAGCAGATAAAACCCATATACTTATACAAACGATGATAATTTTTTTTGTGGAAAGCCAAAGCATTGCCTTAAATGGATGTACTAATAGGAAATAACGTAATACAGCAAACGTTACTAAACTATAAGCGCGTACATATAAGGTGCACATCGATATGTAATAGGTATGAGCACAAAAAATGTCTGAAATGGTTCCCGCGTATGTTGTTAAGATAACAATGGTAGGAGCTACAACTATGAACATAAAATCAGAAATTGCGAGATTGGTTAATACAAGATACGTGGGAGAAGACCTCAAAGTCTTTTCTTTCAGTACACTGACTATTAACAACAAATTTAATGCGCCTCCTACCACAATGATAGATATCCACATGCTGAGTAAAATATACTCGCTATAATCATTAGAATCATCAATTTCAAATATTCCGGAGGTGTTTGACTCGCAATTATTCATTATTCTGGTAAATATATTGATTGATTGAGTTATAAATATATGTGAAAACTTTGTCAAATTAATTATGTTTGAATAAGAGTAGAAGCGTGGAAACACTACATTTTTCTACATGGTTTTCGCTGTTATGGTGGTTTCATTTTTTCTGCGACACCGATATCAGTCAAAAGAATACGTATTGGCTTGTCGGGAAGTGTTTAGTGCTGTGCTTTTGTGTGTTTCTATTATATGACGGCTGCTAGTTAAACATTGCACACGAACAAAACCTAGTTCAACGAGACAGTTGAGTGATCTGACCATTAGCATGGGTGGGTAGATAGGCTGGCCACTTTTTGCAGAGAACCTACTCTATATTTGCATTGCATCGATCAAGTCTTTTGGGGCACTGATACACAGATTGGACCAACACAGTAAGAATAGCCTAAGTTTCACAATTTGTTAATTCGATTATAATATAAAGAAGCATCAGAGATGAAATTACTTTTTAACATGGGCAGTTGTTTGCCTGAAAATTGTCTGGAAATAGAACATTCATCACATACGCAACTTAAATAGCTACTCTGTTTGCGAGACCAGGGTTTTGCCAACACGCTTTGCAAAAACTGGTTCCTGAAGGAAAAGTTCCTTTTATGATTTGAAACAACTGCTTAGGTATGTAGACAAAGCATGGGGTATCAACCGTATGATCATGTAAATCCAACTGTTCCTATGATCGAAACTAAGTCTGGTAGTGTTTACTGTCGTTGGTGTTGTTGTTGATCACCATCTTGGATCGACGCGGCTCAAAACGTGAAGGCTTCTTAACTCCTTATGGAAATAACACTTACACCAACCAACTGTTCAAATGTTGCGTATTTTTCATCTCATATCAATCCTGTATAATTCCCTTCACATACATACATATATTTAAGTAAAGGCAGATTGACCAAAGTATTACCACTAAAAATGTACAAGTAGTTGTCGTAAACAAGTACAGTAATTCGCATCCTCGATAGAATTTCCTCGAAATCGGATGACACAGTAATGTCTAACAACGCTCATTTTGCAAGTAGTAATTGCTGGGTATTTTTTTTGCTAATAGTTTTGTGAAGCAAACCCACGAAATAATTTCTTGTAAACTACTTCTTACAAAATGAATGACATAATCAATTGATTGATTGGTATTTTGCGCCGTGCTTAAGGGTATTTTGCTTATATGACGGCGACGTATTCCAACAATAAATGACCCTTGCACAACTAAGATGTGAAGCATATCAATAATGTTGTAAAATAAAGATAATATCGCCACCCTTCAAACAAACTATCCTTAGCCATAGGGCCGCGAGCAATTGAAGAAAGCATTTCTTCTCCACTGAAAGTCATCTGATTAACGAAGAAATGACTTAAATCCAGATGTATTATCCTTAATCACCATGATATAACTGTAGCTGCACATAGGTTGTTGGTCGTATAACGTCATTATAATCCGAAGAAGTAGAATGTCACCTTATCCGGAAAGAACAACATTTAACTTCTAGAAAGAGAAAAACAATATCAAAATTCCGAATGAACTTATTTTATCTGAATCCAACATTAACTGATGTAAACAACATCTGATGTTTAAGAAAAATCATAATCCAGCAGTAAATACCGCCACATAAATCCAGCCTCCTTCCAGCCATACGCTACATGTTTTTAGATATACCGTATCACGTCCGATAGCTCAGTGTATTCTTACAGCAGTGACCCGTAAGAGCTTCGTGCATTGTTCTAATTCCGATAGATAGATTAGGTACACTTTAAATCTATATATTTACCTCTCAACATATTTGGGTTGAATATGGTTTAGAAACAATTGTATTTGTTTTATAATCTATACTGCAAATCTCCAGTCATGTTGTGAGTGTTAATGTTATCTTAACCCGTATAGGTCTCCACGTTAATGTGTCCTGAAAGCGATGTGTTTACATCAGTATTAGTTCGTGACTAGAAAGTAAAGGTACAGTACTTACGGGTAAAAATATAAATGCTTCATCACTAATAGTCGATTTGTAGGATCAGCGGTACAGACAATATTTAACTCGACCACAAACGACACATGGAATAAAACTAGTGAGCCATCAACTAGTACAGCACCCGCAGCTAGTGAGCCATCAACTAGTACAGCACCCGCTACTAGTGATCCACCAACTATCACAGCATACGCAACTAGTGAACCACCAACTATCACAGCATACGCAACTAGTGAACCACCAACTAGTACAGCATACGCAACTAGTGAGCCACCAACTAGTATACAGCACATACAACTAGTGATCCACCGACTAGCACAGCATATGCAACTAGTGATCCACCGACTAGCACAGCATACGCAACTAGTGAGCCACCAACTAGTACAGCACCCGTTTATAGTTTGTTTGCTTGGTGTTTAACGTCGCACTCATGGGTATTTCACTTATATGACGACGGAGAGTCCACTTCACACTGTTCCTTGCCATATTATGGTGGAAAACCGGGAGGAAAAACCAGCCCCGCGATTACCGAAGCCACATCTTTTGACTCACTCATATACCTGAGTGTCGACAGACGTACTCGATCCCGTACATCGAATAATGCGTTAGAAAGCGCACTCGCTAACCACTACGCCACGGCCGCGGGACTCCCGGTTATAGTGAAATGGTTTATGGAATATTTATAAAATATCCAGTTTCCTATAGATTCGCACGTTGTCATGGAAAGTCCATTTTATAATGAAGCAGCGAATGTCGTTTTTTTTAATTTCGAGGAAATGTTAATTAAAAGGTATCGATCGGCACTTTAATTCTCCTCTGAAATGCGTACCATCATTTTGGATTTCTACTCTGTCGTCTGCCTTCACCTATAGTTAACAGGCCATAACGTTGAGATTGCAAACGCTCTTGGCGTAATTGATATATTTATCTACATCTGTAAATCATTGAACCGATTATGTAAAACATTTTCGTTGATTAAACATTTTGGTTACGCTTGAATATCTTGTTCGTCATCAATAATTACTTAAAACAGTTTGAATGACGAATGGCAAGTGTCTGGTGACGCATTTCCCCCAAGGTGCTATGCTTGATCATATATTTATTTTACAGCAACGCGGATAGAGGCTTATGCAACTCAGCAGCATACCATTTATACAACAAAAGTTAAACAGGAAAACTCCAAACAACACTAATTAATGAGCTTTTATAAAGTGGAAATGGGTTTTAAAAATGTAAAACACACACTGCTATTCCAACAACTCGACATGAATGAATTGGTTTATCATTATCGTATTCATGCTCCTGTTTAGTGCCTACCTGTCAATGTCACAATGCGGTTGTGGTGTTTTCGTATTGGAGCTGATTTCAGATCTGACCTCAACTACACCTGTCAAGTTGTTTCCGGTTTTCTTATTTTAATTGGCGAAGAAGCGTTTTGCATCCAGTGCTTCAATGAGAACAGAGCAGCCTGCTATTATTTATTTGTTAATCCTCAATTATTTTCTACATCGACTACAAAATCCACCGGAAAAGAAGAAGTACATTACTGGGTCTAATATACCGTTTATGTATATCAAGTTACCAAGCATAAAAACTAACTTAAGCTGACCTACAGAAAGGGGTGCGGAGAATACGTTAAGGAGGCTGAGTAATACAATATAAGGGAGATAACATAGGAAAAATGATAAAACAATACCGACAACAACTTTGGTGGACACAGATCGCACTGTGCCGTTCCTTGAAAACTCTAAACGAGAAACTTGCTTTAATTTGACTAGCTTGGCAAAATGAAACCCAGCGATTAGAAAAAGTGGTATCACAAAGCCGAAAAGACATAAAACACTAACAAAGAATGCATATTGAGATTGGAACTGACATAATGTATATGAACAAGACTCCACTTGAAACGTGCCCAAAACAACGGCTTTATAAATCAACCCATTTGCCATAGCAGATAGAAACCATATGCTGATACAAACGATGACAATTCTCTTTGTGGAAAGCCAAAGCATTGCCTTAAATGGATGTACCACTAGAAAATAACGTAATACAGCAAACGTTACTAAACTATAAGCGCTAACATATAAGGTAAACATCGATATGTAATAAATATGAGCACAGAAAATATCTGAGGTATTTCCCGCATATGTTGTTATGATCACAATTGTAGGAGCTATAACTATAAACATAAAATCAGCAATTGCGAGATTGGTTAAAACAACATACGTCGGAGAAGATCGCAAATTCTTTTCTTTCAGTACACTGACAATAACCAACAAATTTAATGCACTACCTACCACAATAATGGATATCCACATGCCGAGTAACATATATTTTCTATAGTAATCCGAATCAAAAATATTAAAGAGGCTAGAAGTGTTTGATTCGCAATTATTCATTATTCTGGTAAATGTATTGATTTATATATATAGAAATCTTATTACTTTAAAAAAAAATAAGTGAAAGCAAAGCAGTTGTCTACATCTTATGAAGAACAAAAAATACTTTCTGGATTTGTTTGTCGCTGTATTAACGGTTTTATAATACCAATAGCAATGACAAAATATATTTTAATTTTAGCAAAATGAACTTTGCACTTTGCAGAGAACAATTATATTACTGCAATAAAAAATATATATACGTCCGATCTAGCTGATATATATTGTAGACGGTATTTTCAAAAGAAGGATCTTGGAATCAAAAACTCAGCTCTTTGTATGTCGATAGGTTCCATGGACTTAATATGATGGATCGAATCCGGGTTTTCTTTGCGCCGATTCCTCGGGACATTTATACACCGATTGAACCAGCAAATCAGGATGAGCATCTGTCTCATAATTTATTATAAATGGATTATAATATTATCACCCTGCAGATGATTGGGACTTGAAATATTTTTTTACATCGGCAGTTATTTTCCTATAAATTGTCTAAAAATGGAAAATTCCTCATATATAAAAAGGCAAACAGCTACACTAATCAAGGAGACAGTGTATCCGTGAACAACTGCTCAAAATGTGAAGGCCTTGTCATCCCATATCAAAATCTCATGAACACCAACCGCTCGTTTGAATGTTGCGTATCCTCGTTTCATATCAATCCAATATAATTTAGGTCACATACATATATTGTTGTATCACCAGATTCACAATGGTATAGCCACAACAAAGTCCCGACAGCACAGTGAAAACTTACAGCTAGTTGTTGTATACAGATTCTAATCGTTCAACAGTTTTTTCCTGGATATTGTATAACATATGAAGGTCTAACAGTGCGCATGCGAAAGTACTAATTTATGTTCTTTTTTGGTAAACCATGATGTCAGTAAAATCCACATTAGTCGAAAAAATTTCTGGCAAACTAATTCTTACAAATTGAATCACACTAGCAATTGAAGCAAGCAACCCTTCGCCGCTGAACGTCACCTGATCAATGAAGACATGAGTTCAATGCCAGATTTGAAATCGGTAACTTAATCAAAGATAATACGACGGTATATGGCATAAGTTGATGGTCTCTTAACGTCTTTATAATCGGGAAAAGGATAAAGTCATCGAATCCAGAATAAAACAATGTTGAACATCTATAAAGAGGTAACATCATCGAAATTCCGAATAAACTAATCCCACCGAAATCCAAAATGAACTAATGTCAACAAATTATAATGTTATTGTCTAGTTATCTAATCCAAGATGAAATAACGCCACATTAATCCAGCCACATGCTTCATGTTTTTATATATACCGTATCACGCCCGAGAGCTCGGTTAATTCTAACAGCGGTGATCCCACAAGAGCTTCGTGCATTGTTCTAATTCCAACAAATACAATATGTATACATTAAAATTTGTATATTTTCCTCTCAACATATGTGGGATGAATATGGTTTAGAACAAAAGAATACGATGTGTAATGCATACTGCGAATCTCAAGTCATCATGTTATTTACTGTTATCGTTACTCTTGAAGGCAGCCATGATAATGGGTTCTGAAAGCTTTGTGTTTACATCAGCGTTTTTCCTTGTCTACTAAGTAGTGGTAAAGCAATTAAAGGATAACAAATATAAGTTTTCTTCGTCACTACATTTCTATTTGTATGGTTAACGGTTGAGCTGTAGCCAATATTTAACTACGGCAAATTCCACCTTGCCCGAAATGAATTTCCAACCGCCCGAAATTAATTTCTACCCAGCCCAAAATTAGTTTTCACCGGCCCCGAAATTAATTTATACACGGCCAGAAATTCATTTATACCCGCCCCGAATTCTTGTGTTGTTTAGTTTGATTGATGTTTGCGCCGTACTTTAGGTTATTTCACTCACATTGCGGCGTGCCAGTAAAGCTCGTGGAACTCTTAGTGTTGGGACGCGTAGCAGTGAATTTTGGGGCGGATGGAAGTTGATTTCGGTGCGGGTGAAAATTAATTTCGGGCCGGGTAGAAATAAAAAAAAAAATCTAATACAAAAAAGGAAAGTCATGCCCGCCATGAGCCGTCGTAGTTGAAGAAGCTTGTTATACAAAGGATGGCTGAGGGAAACAATATCATGTACCCTATGAGCCGCCGTTTTCAACGCCTTGTCCTAATATATTTTTAACAATGTATCATACAGGCACGGGTTGCTCTCATACAAAGTAATTGATTAATCCACATCATTAACTGTCCACACTTTGTCTGTGGCAGCCCATATTTTGAAAGCCGAGTCAAATGGGGAGGCAGTTACATGACGTGTATACCGTAGCTGATTTGTTAAAGATTGATGACTGATTTAAATATTGCCAACATTCGTTGGGAATATGAAACATGCAGCTAATAATTTGAACTCCTTCATACATGTTTGACCATGTTCAACGTTGTTGGGAAAGCCGCCCAGACGATCATGCATTTGTCCACGAACACGGTAAAAGGTATGACTATGTTTTGAACAAGTGTATGATCGTGAAGACGGGGGTTGCCCTGACGACAATCATTACCCACAATACACAATTGCAGCATTATTATAACTTCGTTATAAATAAATCAAGAGAAAATTTAAATTTTCAAAAATGTCAATCCGGCTATTGTTGATTGTGAGCTGACTTGGATTTTTCCTTGGTATTCTCCACTTAAGGTCTTGCTGGACCCCTTGGTCGATTTTCAGAATACCTGCTGTATTTAGTCTATTAAACAGAAGAGTATAAATCTGAACCATATATATGTATATATTTGTGAAAAGCTTGAATACTGAGGATTATATGTTTATGAATGTTGTGAAAATCCAATTATTATTTCTAAAAATATTGCAAAATTAGTAAATGTCTACAGGGAAAAATAGACGCAATTTTTCAAGTTTTATTTCTCGAAGTGCAATAACGATAAGACTCAATAGATTAGTTGACCTAGTAGAATAGTCCTT
>JAVFBX010211740.1:0-21807 GCA_034783855.1 Mopalia kennerleyi
AAACGACCGGCTGGGTGTAAAACGGTAATATACCGTTATATTCACAGCATTTTACCGTTAAAACTACGGTAATGTGTGCGGAGAAAAAGGGTATAATTATCTAATTTGAGTATCAGAGAACCTGTTGAGTTAAGAAATCTAGCATGGGAGCAAATCACTATTATCTATTGAAGGCACCTTTATATAAAATAGTCATGACCACTGCCATTACTTCTTTCTATATGTAAACAGTTTATGTGGGTCATGCAATACGTTAAAAGGCCGAGAAAAACTGGTATCATGTTTGCAAAGGGTGGGGTATTTTATTGACATGAAAGTGGACAATAATGTTATATACTAATGCGTTTACAACTTAGGATAGATTACAATTACATTGTGTATTATCACATATTATTTATTTTTGCACCGATCATTAGCTATTATTATTATTTTATGTCTCGAGTATAGAGGCATTAGGTTACAGTCAGTTAGCGAATTCGTTTACAATCCCACCAAGAACAAAGTCGACGACTGCTTAAAATGCACTTTCCTTAACCACTGGGCCAATCAACGACTGCGTCACTACCTTTTTTGCCTTGTCGCTAACTGTTGCTTGTGTTCATTTGAATAAAGCCGTCGCCGTCTGACCTGTAGCCTATGACATTGCATGGAGCCCGATATGTGAATGGAATTGAATTGAAATTTATTCACCACAATAATATTAACCGGAATTGATAAACTATAAAAGCATAATGGCGCGAAATAAAGCTTTAATGAGCTTGTTCTATCCCTTTGAAATAACTAGATAAATATTATTGATATTGAAGAGGTGGTAGAAAATGCATCACCTTTGTCAAATACAGCCACTACCGAAGCCTATTGGTACCAGGTAACAGATAAACTCTAACGAAATTCGTGATCAGTATTTTAATAATATCGTGATTTCCACTTCGAAAAGTCGTGTTCACATGTTGACTGTCACCAATTGAAGCAAACGTAGCCCACAAAATGGATGTTGCGACTCTTTGCGCTTTAATTTAGGAATATGTTAAACAGAGATTTTTTTTTTCTCAGCCCATAAACATGCATGACATTGTGGAATGAAGAGAACACTAAATATCATTTTTTAAGCGATTACGGCATTAGCGATCAATCTGGTGTCAGCGACTAATAATAGTCTATCGAGCAACTGACCACAGAGCTTTACCAAGAAATAAATGGTAAAGTAATCTAGCTTCAAATTAGATCCAAAACTGCATAATATTCGAGACTTGTTTTGATAAATAAATAACAATCAAATGTCCGATGAGATCACTTGATCTCTCTCCGATCGAGTTGCTGTTAACACCGCCGAGGCAGGCTGCAACAGTCACAAAAAACTCTGTCAGAAAGTTACAACGACAACGCAGTGTGATATGTATGGTCCAACTGGTGACACGGGCTCAAGGGTTGCTCCACTTTGAAATCATTTTGCTCTGAGCCTAATACATTTGTTAACATTTGTACCAGAATAAAACAAATAATGATTTTGCTCTGAGCCTAATGCATTTGTTAACATTTGTACCAGTATATATAAAACAAATAGAGAGCGAGTAACCAGCATTATTCATATTAAGCGGTTTCACAAAGTAAGGTAAACTTACGACCCCTATAAACAAAAATACACATGGATGGATAACGATTCATTTGATTTTTAAACCATTGTCAAGAATAACAATGATTTTAGAATGAACTAAAGTATTGACTCAATATACATCCATGTGTATCTTGAAATTGTCTTTTAAAATAAAACCAAAAATTGTCTTCCATCCTTCCATCATCAAACATTGTATAAACAGTCCAAGTCTTACCAGATCCCCCGGTCTCAAATAACGAAACCTACTAGAGTAACTAATAATTTAGCAACCTTAATTAACAATATCTTTACTAATATCCACAATTCTATTATTCTATCCGGTATTTTACTAACAGACATAACTGACCACTTCCCCCATCTTTCAAATAGCAGAATTTAACCATACCATTGGAAAACAGGCTCAAGCAACTGTATCTTTTCGAAGATTTACAAAAGATGAAAAAGAACCAATCAGGAAAACCAACTCGGATTCCATTGTCAATGGTCACGATGATGGGAATTTGTTTACTTCTGCCGTTACTAACATAAATATTTGTTGAAACTTTTAATATCTGTTTCCCCATCACAACATGAAACCTAAAGAAAAAAAAGAATTATAAAACCCTGAATAACACCTGCCATTTTAACGTCTATGTACGAAAAAAAAACAACTATACCGTCTAAAAATAAGTCTGAAGGAAACCAGAGAAGGAATCAAACATACCGAATCAATTATGCACAACTATTCGACTAGCTAGGACAATGTTTTTAATAAATAAATAAATGCCGGGCACTAAAAACATATGGAAAATTCTCAACAAACTTTTAAATAACAATAAAGTAAAAAAAAACTACCTCCTTCCTTTATCTTTGTCGCAAATGAAATAAACAATGGGAAATCTATTGCGACCGGCTGCATCGATTATTTTTTCGCTTCAAATATGAATGTGAAATCCCCATGGTTGACTGTGATTTCTCAGATAACCCGGGAGATGCAGTAACTGACTTCATACCTACCATTGTTGAAGTGTCCTCAGTAATAACTGACCTAGAATCGTCGCACCTGGACTTGATGGAATAAATTAGTTAAAGGTTATACATATAAACTCCTTTGGCACATTTGCACAATTTATCGTTTTCTTATGACATTGTTCCCGATTAATGTGAAATAGGTAAAATCAACCGTGTCTTTAAATCTGGTCACGAAAATTAGATAGAAAACTACTGACCATTATCTTGCAATTCTTGACAAATTAGTAGCTACGTATACAAACCTCATGGAACACGTTCATACAAATGATATTATTTATAAGAATCAATATGGTTTTCGTGCCAACCATACAATACCTCTTTTACCACGCAGTCCCTAGCGGATAATTTAGCATCCGCCAAAGAAGCTGGTAAATATTCGCTTGTCACGTTTCTGGATCTTTCCAAGACTTTTGACAGTCAACCACAGCACACTAGTTTAAAACTGGCTCATTATGTTTTTCGTGGGAAAGTTGGTTTTAAACTTAATAATACCTGGTAAACAAATTACATTGCGCAACTTATAAGTTATAACAACACGCTATCCGGTCCACAAGGATCTGTTCTAGGACCTATCTTATTTCTACTTTATATTAATGACATTTCTAAGACAACAAATGTATACGATATAACTTATGCCGATGACACCAGTGTTTCTTGTTCCTCAAATGATTTATCCGTCAATATAATGCAAACTGAATTACAGAAAATACATAATTGGCTGAATGCTAATAAACTTTCCCCGAATGTCAAGCAAACTAAATTTATGTTAATAAAACAAAGAACCAAGCGTAAAAGTGTACTAGAACATAGTCTTCACATAAACAATACTCTAACAGAAAGAGTTAACAGGTTTAATTTCTTAGCCATCAACTCAATTGGAAAACTCGCATTGGTTACATCTGCAAGAAGATCTCAAGAAACACTGGTATCATTAATCATGTCGAAATTTAAATCAATAAATTGCTCACTAATCTATCCATATATCCAGCACATTTTCAAATTACATGGTGAGGCGGATATATCAGCCCAACAATATAATACGAGACACAATTGGTTTGACTTCATCATACCTTTCAACAGAACAAATGTATCCTATACCATGTATTCAAATCAATCGACCCCAGGGAATGGAACAAACTACCAGCATCTATTCGTACTATAGAATCAACATCTCTATATCAATCCGAACTAAAATCTCATTTAATTGAATTTATTCCACAGTGTTGTAGTTAAAACGCTCTATAGTTAAAATACATTATGACATATTTATGATAGTTATAACAAGATTATAACATAATAAATGTATTACCTGATTAAAAGTCATCACAAATATTATTTTAATCCCTTATATTTTCGGGAATTATCAAGCACTATGGGGCTTAACACTCGCCCCAATAATTGATGAATTAATTTTTGTGTCGTTGTTAGAAGTGAGTATTAACAGTATTTTCGCTATTTTGGGATAACACTTAGATAATTTGAACAGATTCTAGAAAATTTTGTAGGTTGAAACCCGTCCGGGAATCGAATCCTTTATGTTTATTTGTTTGAATTTGTACTGTGGTGAATAAAATGAAATGGTCCTCAACTACACAGAGTTTGCGTTTTCAATTATTAATTGGTGGATTCGTGTTCTTATACTGGACAATCTTATGAACAGAAATGATACGAGATCCACCTAATCAAACATACGCCACGGGATTTTTAATCGCCTTGATCATAAAGCGAATAACATCCCGTGAACCCATGTGTGCGCCTGCGTGAATCAAGCCATTGAGCACAAATCGTGTTCATTCGACGGTGAAGAATCCAGCTGTGAGACGTCTGGTGCAATTGATCATTGCACACTTTGACGTGGCTGAGTTGTTTTACTCCGTCTGCTATACCTCCATTGTTGCAGAAAAGTAGAACATGCTCAACTCGCTAGCGATCAACTGCACCTAGTTGTACCCAGTCGCAAGAGCGAAACTGTCGACCGTAATCAGGTGAATTCAGTTGCAGTGAGATGCTGGTAGTTTTGTTGAGAGGAGTTGAGATGGATCGCGAGGTCAACATGTTCTAAGCTTAGCACAACATGCACGTTTTCGTCGTTTTGTGTGATATTGCTGCATCCAAGAATCCGTCTCTAGATGGTCATGCCGAAAAGCAATACTCTTTCAGTATCCGTACAGATCTCTCGAAGAGGTTTGAAACCAACACGATAGCTAGCACCAAGTCCCTTCGCGGAGGCATACAAAATGACAACACCGCAATACGTTTCGTTGCTTAAATATGGGACACTAATCCAAGCTTAAACATAACACTATTCTTTTTTCATATATAACGTGTTGTAAACGAACGGACACCAGCAGTAATTATACAAAGGGAATGCATACTTGGATCAAAACAATAAAAGTTTATCATATTCTATACGCTAGTTTAATTTCTGATGATTTTTTTACTCATTTAAAAACAGTAATTAATGTAGAAATGTTGATTAATAGAGAAAATCATACTTCATATTTTAACAACAAAATCACCTAATTAGTAAATACATGTATTCCAAAATAACGATATACTCGATACAATCGGAGTGAAGTCAAATCCTTACACGCACGCCAGTGAAGTGTCCTGTATATGTAGATATAGATAGGCCGCTTACAACATCCAGTTGTGTCCCAGCTGGGGAGCGCTATCGTGCTTTGTCATCCAGGCCTGGAACAAAGACCATCCTGGTTTGTTTGATTGGGGTTTAACGTCGTACTCAAGGTTATTTCACTTATATGACGACGGATTGTCCACTTCACACTGTTCCTTGCCCTAGTATGGTGGAAAACTGGGTGGAAACCTCGTAAAAACCACTCCCGCGATTGCCGGAGCCACATCTTGTGACATACTCATATACCTGAGGGTCGACAGACGGACACGATCGTGTGAACGGTAAATCGAAGTAGGCGTTAGAAAGCGCGCTCGCTAACCACTACGCCACGGCCGCAGGCCCCAGACATAAGATATATTGTGTCCAATTGTATTATTGTCAAATGTATCAAACGATACAAATAAAGCCGTCGTTTGTGTTACACAATAGGCCAAATATCCCATGTCTGAAATTAAAATTTGATGTATTTCATTTTGATGGGGGCAGACATAATGCCGCTAAAGAATGTGGCATGCGCTCAAGCTGACCTAAATATGAATTCTGTGTTTATTCGGAGACTTCATAGTCAGAGATAGAACTATCAATAATGTGTGTGTGAAACGTTTGATGCGTTTACAAGTGAATGAGGGAATTAAGCCAGTCACCCCCAGACTCCAATATCCCCAATTAAATGATCTAGCTGGAGGTTATGTACAAGTAGGTCAAACACTTCTCAAAGCGCCAAACTATAGAAGCCAACGTCCATATATCATTACTGATTTACAGACACACACCAGTTGTTGTTAATTTTTCCTCGAGTACATGAGCTACTCTTGGCAAATTGCGCACACGTCTTCTATTTAAAATCCCATTAGCGTTAATGTATGGCTATAAAACGAGGAGAAATGTTACAAAAGCAACAGCGAGATTTTATTAGATTTACTAGAGTTTGAGTAATTTCCACCCGACCCGAAATTGATTTCAACCAGCCCGAAATTCGTTTATACGCGCCCCAAAATTCATTTTTTTTATTTTTTATTTTTTTACTTTACTCTGAAAGACGTATACATGGCGCCATTAGAGAACGAATTGATTAATACAGCTGACGTTCAGTAGTCCTTTATTCCTATTGCGTATTTGTTTGAGTGGGGTTTAACGCCATATTTAAGGTTATTTCACTCACATAATGGCTTGTCAGGGAAGTTTATGGAACTATAATGTAGGGACGCGTGGAAATGAATTTCGGGGCGGGTAGAAATTAATTTCAGGCTGTGTATAAATGAATTTCGGGGCGGGTGAAAACTAATTTCGGGGCGGGTAGAAATCAATTTCAGGGCGGGTGGAAATTAATTTCGGGCCCGGGGGGAATTAGTTTCGGGACGCGTAGAAATGAATTTCGGGGCGGGCGGATATCAATTTCGGGGTGAGAGAAAATTAATTTTGGGGCGGGAATAGAAATTTACAAAAATACAAAGAAAGAAATTGATGTCCACTATGAGCCGCCGTAAGGTACTTGCAATATCCAAGTGATGAATATCAAACGTAGACGGCCTATTTAATAGCACTAATACCACGGTTACACAAGGCAGATTTAAATAGTCTGAACCGGTCGTGACTGGCTTGTATATGGTAACTGAGAGCACATATACCTTTAGATCTTCCACTCCTCTATGCATGGCCTTTGATATGTTTCATAAACGCTTTGAGTAGTGCGAAATCGATTTCACAACCAGGGAGGGGCATCCAGTGAAAAAGTGTTAATCTAAAATATTTATGACCGTTTCCGAAAAAAGAGGGGCCGCAGGTTAGATAGAGATTTTTTGTTGGCTCCGATGTTGTCGGAGCTAAAGGGCTATTCGGAACGGATGTGATGGTGTGTCGTATTTTTCATGTCCAGCCATACCTACGCTAATTGAGACTTCCTGACCTATCGAAATAGCAGAACTCTACCATGTTTATGCAATTTTACTTCCAATGTATACCAATAACATGGCCTTGTCCTGGCTTAAACCATCTCGATTTCTTCCTTGAATACTTTTGGGTTAGATTGAGCCACAAAACGACAAATAGACGTCCATTTCCATGTCAAAATCAATCATTTCTCAGCAGTACCACACTTGCTTAAAATGTCTTCCCGTGGTAATTACGTTTCAACGGTTTGTATTATTCAGAGGCCTTATTTAAAAAAATTTGGTACAGCTGCACGTCGTATCTCTTTTGATTGTATGGTCTATAAGATACGTATCTTGTCCCGCACTTGTTTACCCCCCTAACGTTGAGGGTGGTTTCCATCACTAATCGGACTGGCACTCGGTCACATGAGTGAAATAACCTAACGTACGTTGTTTAACACCAAACAAACAACAGAAGATCTGCCTGCCCTAAAGTCAAGATAGCAAACACCGCTAGTTCAACCCCTACAGGTAAATGGCACAGGATGACCTGTAGTCTTAGCCCCACAACCCGCCTGGACCAGACTCGTAGGCCCAAGACAATAACACACACAATAATATAACTATTGTCTTGCTCTACGCATGGAATGCCATCTGTTTTCTTTTTACAATTTCTTTTGATCTATATTAGGCTGCCATGACTTAATAAAGCACAAGTAGGTCTACTCGTCACCATAACTATTTGACATTGGATGTTGTGTGAATAGCGGATTGACTTAACTAGGTATATTTATCACTTGACAGAAGGAACGTTATAGTACTGCCATTTTTGGCGAAGTTTTTGCTTTGTATAGTCCTATATGTGTGACCAAATAACTTAGTCTAATTTTGAACAAGGACTCCAAATATAATATGTAAAGTTCCGTAACAAAACTAATAATGGGTCGTATATTTTATCCGAGTCGCTCAAGCGTGTGTGTTTTTTGTGTTCATTTCCACGCTGTCGGTACGTAGGTTTACTGAACAGGACATATTGGATTCCCTATGCCACGGGTACACAAGGCAGATTTCAATAGCCTGAACCGGTCGTGACTGGGCTTTTTGTAGTTGAATGCACATGTGTCTTTAGATCTTCAGCTCTATTCAAAGCCTTTAATATGTTTTATAGATTCCATTCGGCACGTGTTAATGCTGTATTCAATGTATAAGGCTATTTTACATACATTTCCTGGTTTTAAACTCAATGTTACATATATTGGTAGAGTTTTACCTGCGTTACTTCAGCTGATTACAGGTAAGCCTCCATTGCTTTCACTGTAAGACCTCGGGTAATATTTACAAATAACATAGGTTTTGAGGAATATTTAATTATAGTTGTGTGGTAAGAATAATACCGATTGCCAGTTCCTTTACTTAAAAGGTATTCAGTCCATTCAATCATCGTGATATTATACTCGGTATACTAATAAACTGGCATTGTAGCACGACTGACTACGCCCAGTAGTCCACACATATAAAGGGTCGGTGTGTTTCTAGGACAGTTATTAATGTCGGGACCGGTGGTTTTAAAATTCACTGACAAAAATATAAAGACTAGAAAAAATCTTTGCCAAATGTCATTGTTTTGACCTGGCCCCTCAGAACATAACTGTCATTCCCACGCTAAAGGGCCTTCGTCCATCGAACTGTTAGGACATCAGCCCCATGACAATCTACACAGGCCAGGTGCATGCACTGCTGGCTTTATTTTCATTTATTCTAGGCAAAACATCACGTGACGTTAACGATAACACGTTGAATGACGGCCTGTATATGACAAGTAACGCGAGATAGTATGAGAAAAGCCAATCGTGCACCTAACTCCGCTCCCCTCCTCTCCCGTATGTCTACCACCACTTGGTGTTGCCTACCGACGTCTGCCCTCCTTACATCTCCCGCACGAAGGTTATCTCCCGTTACAAGGCTACCAGTCTGTAACCAACCATCTTCCTATGCAAGGGTCAGTATGTGTTAGACGAGACTTCCATATTACTATCCCTTGCTGTAATTCGAAGGAAAAACGTGGCAAAAATTTAATGGACTATGGTAAAAACACGTAGGCCAATCAAAACGTCGTTTTCACATCAAAGTCTACAACAAACAAGCATCTACAAACCAGTGTTATAGTGAATGTGGAAAACTACATTGACCCACTATCCTATTATGATTTACAGATTTGTGTCGATGTTTACATTAAGATTAATGGTATTCCATCCCCACACTTCTATTGCTATCTATAAGGTATTTTATGAAAACCGTCGGGCATGATATAAGTTATAGTCAGGTTGAAAAGTTACATGATACGTGACGGCTACAAAATGAGACCGAGCAACTATCCTTAAAATCAAACTTGTATGGGCGAGTAAAGAGTAGCACATCGTACACAAACTGTCACAAACAGCTTATTGGTTTGCCTGGTGAGTGACGCCATTAAGCTGTTATCCGTTTCATCAGCGCCATCTCCTTTGGAGCAGACCCCCTACCTCCCCCCCCCCCCTTCTTTCGGTCTGTCCATCTGTCTGTCTGTCTCTCTGATGCAACTTAGCGCTTGAACTTAGCAGCTAACCCTTTGATTAGTTGTTTAATCGTACATACATTTATACAGTTTGACTAATCACTTTGCATTGTTCATTTTCTTCTTCCAGAAGACGTCAATGTTTTATCTGATGATCTGAAAACTACATACTGTCGAAACGGATTGAACATGCCCTGACAGGCGACTTCGACATGAATGTGTTTTAAAAATGCGAAATATCTGAAACCAAAACTTGGGCAACAATGGATGCCAAAGAGAGGTACCGTCCGTCAGAGGACTTTTATACAGAAACTTTGAGTACAAAATCGACCAAAGGTTTCAACTTTACAGCTAAGAAATGTGTTATTGTGTTCATCGTTGGACTTCTGCTAATAGCGGGCGTTTGTGCTGGAATTATAGCGTTTCTCCTCAACAATCAGGCCATGCCAGAAAAATCAGGTAAGGCAACCAATCAAACGTTCTTAAAATCGATCTGAAAATTAGTTCGTGGTCAGTGAATGACCACTTCCAATCAACTTCCAATCAATCAATCAGTTGATCCCTGGATCAATCGATCAATCAATGAACCAATCAACCAAAATTTGTTTGCCTTTCCAAGGTACATCCTCTAAATCACTTGTCTAAACCACAAGAATTCTGGACTGATGTAAATTTTAATGTATATCGTCCTTGTGTGATCTGTAGTAACGTATTCGTATTTGCGTAGATTTGATTGGTCGACTGTCTTGGTAGATTTCTATTTAATCAGTCCGGCTGATGTGATTTATAACGGTGAATTTCAATCTAAACATCAGGTGTTGTAGGTTATACCCGCATGGAGTATGTAGGGGAGATAACTCTTTTAGAGGAATGGAACGATAAGCTGGCCAACAAGAGATCTGCATTATATAAAGAAAAAGAGCAACTAATACTGCTAGAGGTTTGTTTTGTTAGCTAGTTGTAGCTTTGTTTAGTTTGGTATGGGAGTGGAGGATATCACCAGGGAACACGTGTTTCCATGCCACCGGCCCACCTCACACTCCCATCATATATACACCCATCCCAACAAACTAAGTTACCACCATGATTCACACCCGAGATTGCGTGTCCCACTCGAGATTGCGCCTTCCAACCCGAGATTGCGCCTTCCCACCCGAGATTGCGCCTTGTCACAAGTCTGTGATTACCCGCTACAATCCAAAGCAATTAGAGGATTAAATGATGGGTGCTAATCCCGCCCTTTTTCAATACAGATCCTCAAAAACATACCGTGGTGGGAAGGCGAAATGAAGACAATGGTGTTTAATCGGGATAAGGAACCGATATGTTTTATTTTCTTGATCGAACTCACAGCAGATAAGGCAACAGCTTCGGGATACTTGTAACCGTCTTTATCATCATGTCTAGACTGCTGAATTGATGTCACGATTTGTCAAATGACCAAGTGGTCAATCTATACCAAGAAGCGATATGAAAATACTGTACTGATATAAGAAGGCATTAGAATAATGTAAAATAATTTTGGCTAAAGTGTAACTTTAAAATATACATTGCATTAATATGTACGTATTTAAATGATTATCATGAGACAACTGAAATAAAAAAAACAAATTTAACCGTTCCGAAAATAACCCCGCCTACCTCCGTTTGAACGCAACCAATAACATATATGGCAAAATGTTTACAACAAAGGGTCGATTGGGTCAAACTCAAAGTGAGGCAACTTCCGTTTGAAACACAAAAATTACCATATATGGTAAACTATAAACCCTTGTATTAACATACATTTCCCTAATTCAAGAATAGACTAAACTGAAATGTTGATATTATTTGTCATTTGCATTTATTCAGTTGGAAGATTCTTTCAAGAAAGGAAGTCTAGCAGAGGTGTTCAAGTCAGTCAGCATCACAGGACTAAGGTAAAGAATTCACCATAGCAATCGCCTCATACGTTGTGTATCCCATGTGAATAACTAATATCAGTTGGTTGTAATACGCCGTGCTTAAGAGTATTTCACTTATATGGCGGTGATGCATTCCATCGATAATTGACACTAGCACAACCAAGATGTGAAGAGTTTCCATAATATTGGAAAGGTAATTTTCATCCAGTGCTAATTAAAGACAGTAGTGCTTGGAATATACCCTCGACATGTAAGTGAAATACCCTTATGCACGGCGTAAAACACCAATCAATCAACCACCAGGTACATATACACGTATCGGGTGATTTCCTGTACACATTGGCTTCCAAACCGTCATTTGAATGAAATAACCGTAAAGTTCGGTGTAAAGTACCAATAGAACCGAAAACGACTTATCAAACACCCGATCCTCACATTATTATCGGCTTCTAGCCCATTTTTATTGAAAATAAATACCCGTTTAAGCTAAGGGATAAGTACAGGCCGTAGGCTGTGACTACTGCAGCAATATTGCAACGAGACAACATTCCTCCAAGCACAGCCCCTCATCTAGAAATTCTTAAACTCTTTCGTGTGATCCAAGTTTTGAACCATAGTTTATTTTTAACTTCTGTGTTTTAACAAGCTCAAAATACCCTTAGCTATTCCAGTAATACCAATGATAAATAGGAATGTAAAAAAAGGTGATTTGACCGATAGAAGTGTATCGCAAACCATTTGGAAGTACTTTACGCTAGACTTTTCCACTAATCAAAGCTCGAGTTAATATTTCCCTCACACTAACCTATCGCGATGCCGATTGGCGGAAGCCTTTAATAAATTTTGCGGTTCAAGCTGTGATTATTAGTATGTGAGCGGGATGACAGCCTACGGCCTTTACTTCTCTCTTGGCTTGAACGGGTATTTATTTTCAATAAAAATGGGCTAGAAGTCGATAATAATGTGAGGATCGGGTGCGGCCTTTACGTCTCTCTTGGCTTAAACGGGTATTTATTTTCAATAAAAATGGGCTAGAAGCCGATAATAATGTGAGGATCGGGTGGATCAAAAGTAGGAAAGACAGTATATGCCGGAGTGTAGTCTTGCTATAAGGCGCAAGAGGCTGTACGTTTCCAAAAAAAATCTTTACAAAACACTTCATAGTATGACTACTTGTCTCATGAGTTTGCTTGATTAAAAAAATATGATATCAGGAAACGGTATGGAGTTGATCGTTTTGTTACAACGGCTCTATATTTTTAAGGACCGTTAACATATCGTACCTTCTTTGTACACCATTCATCTTAAGCTTACACCCTGTTAATGATTACCGGCTCTATATAATGCCCTGGTGATGTTGAGAGCGAAGGGGTAGCATGAAGCCGATATGGTTGTGATATATTTGTTTTGTGGTCTTTCACGCTCCTGCCTTTGTCTTGTCTTGTTTGTGTTTATTGCCAGTGGCTCAAGGGTGATGACCGTCACCTATTAGGCTGGCACCCCCTTCATATCAGTGAAATAACTTTAGGTACGGTGTTTATCCTCGGTCGTAGAAAACCGACAATCTTTATGATTTTGCTGGATAAAGAAATACTCAGTTTTAGATACACTTTTAAAATGCGTCTTTGTTTTGCTGTTCATTTGTCTCTACTTTGTTCACTGTGAACATATTCGCATTTTCTTTCAATATCACAGACCTGGGAGTATTATAATAGATATATTGATAGAAGTAAACGTAAGTTCAGATGATGTTAACCCGGACACAGGGTCGGTGACTTTGGTGGTGAAAGACTCCGGTTCACGGGTAGAAATCCGAGAACTCATTGTCGAATCTATAACTGGAATAACCAAGCTTCGAATTGACACAGAGCGTGTACTAATTAAAGGTGAGTCTAGGTACATAATTCCATAATAGATACATAATTTTGCTTAGTTAATTGTAACTCGGGCAAGGGTCATTTAACGGGAGGTAACTCGCATGGATTAATTTTCATCATATGACTGAGTTATCCCTGTCTTTATTGTTTATGTCAGACGTCTATCCTTGTGAATACTGAACGTAGCTGTCGTCCCAGAGCTAGCTAGCGCGCTAGACAGAGACTCAGATATATACGCGCCATGTTGGAAACCTAAGAACAGAGGAGACGACTCTCGACGCACTGAAGACGCCGCTTATCATTTTGCTTATCACGATAAGCTCTCTAGCTGTCAGACTTTGTTGTCCAACTACATTATGCCAAGAGAACAATAGGCCCATATAGCTACAAATAAATGATTGTATTTAAAGAGATCAGTATATGTTAACTGATGTTGAATGCAATTTTTGTTAATATAAATTTTTTTAAAATATTAGATTTACTTGAACCAATTCACTTAAAACAGAATTACCAAAAGGAACTTTTACCTGTCAACAAACAACAATATGTACTATACATGATATGATGTACACGTTGGCCTTTGTTTTGATTGTCTATTGTGAGACATGTACACAATGTAACAATAGTTCAGATTAGTAACAAATTCGAGCCCTCTGGCTAAGGACAGTTTGCTCTCTGGCTAAGGACAGTTTGTTTGAAGAGTAGCAATGCTGTCTTTACTTAGCACTGAATAAATTACCATTCCAAGTTCCAACATTATTGAAAAGCTTCACATCTTGGATGTGCTTTAGTCAATTATTGTTGCAATACACCGCCGTCATAAAAGTGAAACACTCTTAAACACGGCATAAAACACCAATCAATCAATCAATCAACCAAAAATACATATAAATACACAACTTATCGTTTAACTATACTATAGTTCTCTAGAATATTTACCACCTGATCCTACATTATGGAATTCCGCCGAGAAACTACAATTGTTATCACTGGCTCGCCCAACCAATGGCTCGGCAGGGTAACGGTAGCACAATGTATATAAGGTTAATTCCTTCGTCTTGGTCCTTCTTCAACCCGTGGTGGAGGTTGGACATTGATTGGTCCGCCGCTATCGCCGGCCGCTCAAAACATATGTATGATTTTTCTCTGATTTCTTTTGAGATACATTAAACACAATGACTTGTATTTTACCTACCTGCAATATTTCTTTACTGGCGGTTTTCAATATTATCTTGCAAAGGGAGACCCTTAAAAGTGTCAACTCGGGTGAAAAGTTCACATAAAACTTTATTCAAACGTCATGAAATGAAGTAGGAGTTTGATAAGTGTGTGCATCGTTTCCAAAAAAGGAAAATCAGAGAAAAACATGTAAGTTTCGAGAGGCCGGTGATAGCTATATTTTTGCCTCCATTCATCTCCAAGATATCTGTACCGATACGTTAAGGGGTTAAGTATGTTCCGACATGAGTCGCATCGGAGATAGGAAACTCATAAATTGTTACGCAAAGTCCAATCACTTTGGGTAATATGACCACTGTGGCTTGAAATACACGGTGTTTGAGAACGAAATCACACCAGAATCAAATAACTACAAAATAAACGTCAATTTGGGAAAGAGGGTCATTGTGGCTTGAAATATACGGTGTTTGTAACCAAAATTACACTAGAATCAAATAACTACAAAGTATAGGGCCTATATGACAACTCAGGCAATAGGACCATTGTGGATTAAAATATACTGTGTTTGTGAATGAAAACACGTAAGAATCAGATAAATACAAATTACACGTCAATGAGGAGAATAGAGTGTTTGTGGCTTAGGACACCCGGTGTTTGGAACGAAACAAAATATTTGTTGCTTGAAATGCACGATGTTTGTGGACGAAACTACACTATAATCAAATAACTACAAAGAAGACCTACATGTATATGTCAACTCAGGAAATAGGACCATTGTGGATTACAATATACTGTGTTTGTGAATGAAAACACGTAAGAATCAGATAATTACAAATTACACGTCAATGAGGGGGATAGGGTGTTTGTGGCTTAGGACACCCGGTGTTTGGAACGAAACAAAATATTTGTGGCTTGAAATGCACGATGTTTGTGGACGAAACCGCACTAGAATCAAATAATTGCAAATTAAATGTCAATTAGGGACACAGGATGATTGTGACTTAAAATAGACGATGTTTTGGACCGAAACCCAACTAGAATCAAATAACTACAAAATATATGTAAATTTTGGAAATAGTGTGGTTTGAAATACACTGTGCTTGTTAACGAAACCACACTAAAATCAAATAATTAATAGGTAGTTAATAAATTAAATGTATATATACTCTTGTTCAATGTATACAGTTATAACTTTATAAATGGAAAATATAGATATTGTTTGACCACAAACAATTATAAATTGTTCAAGTGCTCTTAAATGTTTAATTCGCATACCATACAATATTTTACAGTGCCATGCTATTTGGCACTGGATTATATTATGTTTACTTCGTGCCTTCTACATTGTTATGTCGTAACGGATTATGACGGGTATACTAATGTTAAATTTACAATTTTATATTTGCCAGCTGCCTTTTTGCTGAAATCCACTACAAATTCAGCAACATCTGAAGAAATTCTCACTCAAACAAGTACCCAAACTCTCCCTTTGTCAACTGAAACTACATTACTCACCACAGCTGAAACAACAACAGGGCCCGGCCCGCCTTCTACTGACACAGCTAAAACCACACCGACCAGTACAGTCACATCTACTACAGAAAATAGCCCAACAGCTGGACCAGGGCCCCCTTCTCCTGACACAGCTAGAACCACACCGACTGGTACAGTCACATCTACTACAGATATCAAACCAACAACTGGGCCAGGCCCCCCTTCTCCCGACACAGCTAGAACCACACCGACCAGTACAGTCACATCCACTACAGATATCATACCAACAACTGGGCCAGGGCCCCCTTCATCCGACACAGCTAGAACCACGCCGACCAGTACAGTCACATCCACTAGAAAAATTATCCCGACAGCTGGGCCAGGGCCCCCTTCTTCCGACACAGCTAGAACCACGCCGACAAGTACAGTCACATCTACTACAGATATCAAACCAACAACTGAGCCAGGCCCCCCTTCTCCCGACACAGCTAAAACCACACCAACCAGTACAGTCACATCCACTACAGATATCAAACCAACAACTGGGCCAGGGCCCCCTTCTCCCGACACAGATAGAACCACGCCGACCAGTACAGTCACATCCACTAGAAAAATTATCCCGACAACTGGGCCAGGGCCCCCTTCTACCGACACAGATAGAACCACGCCGACAAGTACAGTCACATCCACTAGAAAAAATATCCCGACAACTGGGCCAGGGCCCCCTTCTACCGACACAGCTAAAACCACACCGATCAATACAGTCACATCTAATACAGACATTAAACCAACAACTGGACCAGGGCCCCCTTCTCCCGACACAGCTAGAACCACACCGACCAGTACATTCACATCCAGTACAGAAATTCACCCGACAACTGGGCCAGGGCCCCTTTCTCCGGACACAGGTAGAACCACACCGACCAGTACAGTCACATCCACTACAGAAATTAAGCCAACAACTGGACCAGGGCCCCCTTCTCCGGACACAGCTAGAACCACACCGACCAGTACTGTCATATCCACTACAGAAATTAAGCCAACAATTGGACCAGGGCCCCCATCTCCTGACACAACCCAATCAACCAGGACATCGACTCGTGCATTGATTAATGGTGAGCTATGGTCTTAAACTAGACAATTTGCTTCTGTTTTGGAGAAATAACTCAAAACATTCTTGTTTCCTTTGCTGCTTTTTAAAAAGTCTTTCAGTTTTTCGTATGCTCCGAAAATAACAAATTGGGAAAAAAACTGAAACTTTTTCTAGAAACTGTCAAAAGAAATTGCTTTATACAGATTCCATAATGTATTCTAACAAGTTGTAGTAAATAAATGGAAATGCTTTTGAAATCATTTCATTTCAGTTTCAATGTGTATGATATATTGGTCAAATGTAGCAACAATTTTACCAGTTAAGTGCTAATTTTCCACTGTTTGAAATGCCTTCCATTTTAAAAACTTAATTACTACCAAATGCTCAAATTCATTACAGTTTAAAATTACTTACAGAAATTAACGTGTTCGGTCGACTGGTCTTGGAAGAGGAATGGTCCGATGTTCTAGCGAACGAGGAATCTATAGAATTTCAAACATTAGCGGAAGATGTGCATACTCAGGTGATTTTCTTGTCCGTTTCCCATTATTTTCGAAATGGTCATATGTATGCCTACTGTTGCTGTTGTTACATTTTCAGCAATTGTATAACTTCCTTTGAATTTAGTGACATCATTGCGGCCTGATTACCAAGTTCCAATGCTTTTTTTTGACATTTTTTCGTCTCAATTGCAAAGTTCCTGTATATTAATTGACATTATTGCGTCCAGATTACCAAGTTCCAATGCATTTCTTTGACATTTTTTCGTCTCAATTGCAAAGTTCCTATATATTTATTGACATCATTGCGTCCTGATTACGAAGTTCTAATGCATTTTTTGACATTTTTTCGTCTCAATTGCAAAGTTCCTATATATTTATTGACATCATTGCGTCCTGATTACCAAGTTCCAATGCATTTTTTGACATTGTTTTGTCTCAATTGCAAAGTTCCTATAAATCTATTGACATCATTGCGTCCTGATTACCAAGTTCCAATGCATTTTTGACATTGTTTCGTCTCAATTGCAAAGTTCCTATATATTTATTTACATTATTGCGTCCTGATTACCAAGTTCCAATGCATTTTTGGACATTGTTTCTTCTCAATTGCAAAGTTCCTATAAATCTATTGCGTATTGATTCTCAAGTTCCTATGAATGTGTTAAATTTTGTTGCGTCTTCATTCCCAACCTTCAAGTTGCAATTGAGCCAGCGGCCGTGGCGTAGTGGTTAGCGAGTGCGTTTTCTAACGCCTACTTGATGTACCCTTCACGGGATTGAGTCCGTCTGTCGACCCTCAGGTAGGCCTATATCTGTGAAACACAAGATGTGGCTCCGCCAATCTCGGGGGTGGTTTTATCGAGGTTTCCTCCCGGTTTTCCACCACAATAGGAAAGGAAGAGTGTGAAGTGGACAATCAGTCGTCATATAAGTGAAATATCATTTAGTACGACGTTAAACCCCAATCAAACAAACAAATCTAGTTGCCATTGGGCCCTCAAATCCCCAGGATATCATAAAGCCGATTTGCTTGTGGCATGTATGAGTACTGTGATTGTCCAGTGATTGTCCTGTCTTTTTCCTGTGCTGTGTTTGTTTGTTGTCTATGGTGGTTTCCTTTACCTATTGGGTTGGCATGTGGTCCTCGGAGTGAAATTGATTCAGAGTTTTCTTTGAATTTATTGACATTGTTGTGTATTGATTTGCAAGTTCTTTTGATTTTATTGACATCGTTGTAGCCTGATTCACAGGATTTTCATTTCAGTTAACGTTTGTGGCAAACAAAACTCTCTTCGCAGAAAATCTCAAGAATATCGTTGTGCTAGGATTCAGGTAAGCCGTTCTGATGTTCGCATTTTGATTGCTTCAGTCTATCCAATTTACTACCTTGACGCTTTGTAAGAATGAAATGTTTGCCATGGAAAGCCTTTGAAATGTTTCTTCGCGGGGGGGGGGGAGGAGGGGGGGCGGTGTTCCGATGTTTCTTCCCGGTTTTCCACCATAATAGGGCAAGGAACAGTGTGAAGTGGACAAACCGTCGTCATATAAGTGAAATACCCTTGAGTACGACGTTAAACCCCAATCAAGCAAACAAACAAATTGAAATATTTCTGTCCAATTTCTCACCAAATGGCAACCATGTTTAAAAAAGTACTTGTGCTTGAGAATTGCCATTGAGTTCGACTTTATATGCCATCTACCCCAGCCGACAGCACTAATTCAGAATAGATCGAATTCAGACAATGTTATATGAATATATACCTTTGAGTATGGCGGATAACAGAAGCAAACGAGTCATATTCATAACAGACGTGATAGGCTTTCAATCACCATGTGCATGTCGGTGCTTCGCGACGTTTGCGTAAACGGTGCTGTGCGTGTGGGCTTTTTATTATTATTTTTAGCGGCCAATTTTGCAAGAATTATTAAAATTGATTTGTTGTATATTCTGATACTAGGGAATGATAATGTTAACTCCTCTAAGAGGCATTCAGAAGTCGGGGTGAACCAACACAAGCACGACTGCTATGGATTTTAATTCATTTGTACTAAGGTCGTCTCAATTTCAATCTTAGTTGGATTGTTAAGTAGCGTTATTGCGAGAAGAACCTTCATGTGAGTTGGCAATATGTTTCAAGATTATCTGTAATATCTGTATCTGAGATAAATGATTACCTTGGACAAAATGCCTTCATATTTTATGGTTGTCTTGGATTACTTGTACTGTATGGTTGTCTTGATTTGGAGTGCATCGCCCCGATATAGATGAAATAACCTTCTGCGGCGTTACGGACTAATCCATGCAGGCAATCCGACGATTTTCTAACAAATACTACTGATGGGTGGCTCGAGAGAGCTTTGTTTTGTCTTGGTATTCTCAGAGGTAAAGGATAACACCAACCGAGTTGTCTTTGTATTGATTCTTGTGGGGTTCTGATTTGCCTTTATTAACTGTCGCGTCAAGGGCGATTTCATTCAACCGTTCAGCCGACACGCCATCATATGAGTGAAATAACCTTTAGTAGTCAGTATAAACCTTCATGACACAAACAAACTAATCATTCACCCTGTTGGAGCTCTCACACTAGTGACATAATTATCAACACACATAAATTACCAATCAAAACCAATCATTAGGGGAGCCTCCCTCACTTTTACCAACATGTCTTCCGATATATTTAGCCCAAGAAGTGTGATAGTCGATTTCCGGGTGTCTGTCCGAAACCTTCAAGTTATTTTAGATTCGGAAGTTCCCAAAGAAGGACAAACAACAGCTGTGGAAATCCTAACTGCACTAAGAGAATCTGCAAGAGACTTTCCGTCAAATCTAAGTTCCGTTTCGGATAAGAGCCAACAATCATTTGAGTCATGATAGGTAACAACGCACATCCCCAAATGGCCGACCATTTCTCTTTTTCTGATAATTGGGTTTATGACCATTTCTAAACCATGCCGATTGGAGAAAAAACGTGTCGAACGTTGTATTCGGTTTTAATTTGGGAGCCAGGAAAATGGAATAAAAATAAATAATTCCTTTCTGTATTCCAATATAGCAAACTATACTGGCATATAAGAATCATGTATAAGAACTAAAATGGCAACTACTCTCTTACAAAAAACTATTTTCTCATATAAGAGAATACAAAATCCAAGTGACCTACTGGTTAAGACCAAACTTCCCTCTTCATCAGATAGCTTGTTAGTTTGTTTGATAGATTTCATTGGTTAACTACTCTTCGTGATCTACTCTCGAGATGTCTGTAGGTTACCTGTAACAAGTCGAGATTTATATGTATTTAGAAATTTGTTTCTGAGAGTTTATCTATAGAATATGATATGATTAATCGGTTTTAAGTAATCGAAATCCCTGTGCCAGTCTTTTTACTTTTAAAAAGTTTACATATATAGATGAGGCTACTAATAGATTGATTGATTGGTGTTGTACGCCGTGCTAAAGCGTATTTCGTTAATATGACGGCGGTGTATTCCAACAATAATTGACAATAGCACGACTATAAAATGTGAAGTGCTTTGATGCTGTTGGAGAGGTAATCTCTCTCAATAATGCTAAGTAATGACAGCGCTGCTACTCTTCAAACAAAACTGAACTAAGTCAAAGAACGGATGACTACTTTAAGTGTTGTGATTATTAACGTATTTCTTGTCTTATTAAATATTACATGTTGTATACTATTTACCAGTCTATTATTTTTTTTTTATTGATTTTTTAATTTATTGTTGAACATAGAACCTGTTGACAAACAAAAGCTCTATTGTCTTTACAGTGTGTCCAACTGGACAGATCTCCTGCTCTGAGAAAAGTTCATTGTCAGAAATAGTTTGCATGAAAACTGATGAGATCTGTGATGGAAAAGCAGACTGTCCGTCACAAACAGATGAGATAAATTGTGGTAAGTTTAATTGAAACCAATGTTTGGTTCGGCCGCTTCTCGTTTTAAACCACATGTTATACGGCTAACACCAGTCACACATGTACAGTTCGAGTTACCAGGTATTCAAACATAACTGAATAATATTCGGTTGTGGCGGAGACTATCAATTTCTAGT
>JAVFBX010211741.1:0-11899 GCA_034783855.1 Mopalia kennerleyi
CATACATATAAAAACTTTTACAACAAATATATAAAAATATTGCACATATATTTTAAATATAGAATATAAATAAAACTGTATGCAATGAAAACTATTAATTATGGACAAGAAATTTATATTTCAAACAAAGAAAGTAAATATATAACATTGAAACACTTCGCCTGCCATAGTCGAATGCTTTTTCAAAATCAATGAATGTACAGTATACACGTTTTTTTGCTTCTGACAAGTAAGTTGAAAGCAACCCGTTCAGTACCAACACCTTCCTTAAATCCAAATTGTGAATCAGAAATTTTATCGTAATTTTTTTTACTATTTCACTAATGTGTTGTTCAGGACATGCGTAAATATATTAGAAAAACAGCTGGTCAACGTGATTCCTCTATAATTAGAGGGGTCCTCTCTGTTACCTTTCTTATAAAGTGGTAAAATAATACACTCTGCCCATGTATCAGGAAAACCGTTACTTTTATAAATAATATTAAATAGCAATGTATATGCCTGTAAATACTGAAGAAATTCATCTGGTTGGATTGATTGACTAGGAGCACTTTCTCCGAAACTCTTTAGGCCTTTCTGATTTTAAATTAATAAACTCTCTTGATTTCTTGCTTCAAAATGCCTTTATAGTTGTTTTACGTATATTTTTATATACCGATTTACATTGGTACATTATGACTCGATTTCTGTAATTGGGACTTATATTAAAGGCATTTACCGTGTTGATATAACGTATTGAACTGCTATTTCCTTGTTTTGTCAGAAAAACAAAATTTTACTTAATTTAGCCGCTTAGTTCTTTTGACTTGAAAAAATGGTGCAGATATACTCTAAGAAAAATAGGGTTCTGAAATGGTTCTTCGTATGTCACGAGAGTTCTTCAAAGAACCTTTTTGGTGATAAATGGTTCATCCGACAAAATCAACGATCAAACGGTTCTTCGTGGTGAAAAAGGGTTCTTTGCTAAGGAAAATGAACCATTTTTAGAGGGTTCTTCAAAGAACCATTTTTAGAGGGTTCTTCAAAGAACCAATAAAGGTTTTCTATATGACCCACTTCGAAGAACCTTTAAAGGTTCTAACTAGAACCTTTTTTTCTTAGAGTGTATTTCATTTGTAAGGCTTGTTAAATTATTTACAGCCGTATTTACAGATTTGTCTCCCTTGTCGACCTCGTCTACGCATTGCCAAAGATCGACAGAGCGTGACTGGATTTCTTTTCTGAATGAATGCACCTTTTTAATATCAACTTTCATATACGATGTTTCAATATTTTCATTTTGTTTGGAAAATTGTACTAAAATATATTGAAACACAGGGGTCGATGTGGAGAAAATTCGGTGAGATCGTCCGCCTTAAAATCTCTTTTGCAACCGAAGTCTGTTTCTTTTGCTAATACATAATCATTAAGGCTACGACTGGTTGGTCCAATATAACGGTAGAAAGACTAACCCACTCGACGCTTCGTTTCTCGTGGGCTTTCAACCATTCACTCGAGCAAAATTTATGGTATTCAAAACTTCACTGTGTAATCCTCTATTTACCACATAGTCAGGTGCAATACCTGTCTTAGCATTTAGTCACTAGCTACCAGCACAGTATCTCTGTTAGAGTACAATTGAATGTCATGCTGCAGTTCGTCAAACACATTCTCCAGATAGACATTGTAAATAGTAGAAACCTCGGGTGGGAAATAGACATCAGCTTTTCGTTGTGGAAATGATGTTTGTCCTGTTTTATCCACATGCTAAAATTCTCATGTTTCATAAGCTAAACACCATTTTGAATGGGTTTTTTTTAGAAAGAACAACAATACCACCACTTCTCCGTATGGCTTTTTGGTGGTTGATTTTATATGCGATCGAAAACTTTTATATCCATTTAACTCAACTGTACTTTTATCTGATGTAGACGTTTCTATGATAAAGTCTATAAGATGCATGTTACTATCTAATACAGCCGGGGAGTTTGTATATGAAAGGTAGCTGATAAGCCCCAAAAAACACCCATTATATTTGATGTTTAAAGGACGCTGTCCAGTATGAGTCGTGTCCGTGTACTTACCCAGGCCAACCACGTAGGCCCAGCCGCCATCGATGTTACGGTTACGAGAGTAAGCCATCTCAGCTAGTGAACAGTCAATCACATAGGTCTAAATTAAGGCGCTATCGTCCATTGCCACTAGCGTGCTGTCACAGTGTAGCCCCAATCGTATTCTCGCGAAGGTTTCTATAGTGTACGAGACTAAGACAACTCTCGTACGCTATCCCAGGCCATCGCGCAGTAATTTCCGCCAATATTTGGGGCGACATATGCCACAGACTAGCAAATAAAAGAAGTGCAAAACAAGATGGCCCGGGTGTATCTTAGAGTCAATGTCTCGACGAAGAAAGTAGAATCGATTATATTTTAGAATGAGTGAAGCCCAATCCGTGTTTTGGCAATACGGATCATGTTCACGAGAACAAAATAGTAACTTTGATATTGTGTTACAGAATCTGCTAAAATGTTGCTCCAAACATGCAGTCGTAAAAACGCCTATGTGTAGGCCTATATATATCGGTGTCGGTGTCCAATGCACCTACGTTTAGTAGTTGTGTAGAGAATATCTGTGTAGCTTTAAGGGGTTTAGGAGTACAACCGTTATTCGTGTGCAGTGACCCTATACATATTAAAGCGGTCTAGACATCCTTCTTTATAAGATTTTGGAAAAGTCTTAAATAAATACGATGATTCATAAAGATTTCCTATTGATGGCACTACATACAGATTATACAAATCTGCTCTCTTTTTTCAATTCATTGTAAACTACCATAAAACCGTACACAATTTATTTATACGGTGTTTGTGAATATGTATATACTAGGTCAATAGCACATTGAAGTCACATATTAAAATACTTCGTCTCGGACTATTAAGTTTATATATACGTTAACAATCGACACTGCTGTTCAACTGTGAGCTCTGTATTTAACTGACCATGAACGTTTATAAAATGAAACCAGGTCTAATCGTGGCTCTTGTTAATACCACAGTATAAAAGTACAGCACACAATGTATAGGGCTAAGTCCTACGTCCTGCCTATCTCAACCCTGTGATGAAACTCATTACATATATCTGATTTTTTTAGATACACCGACGGAAAACCGTGACTACTAGTATTTACCTACTTTCAACATTTCTTTTCTGAGGGTTTTTAATGTTTTTACTGCAAAGTGAGATAACTTAAATGTGTCAACTCTGGCGAGAAACTCCAATAAAACTTTATTTAAACGTCAGGGAAAAAACGTCAGTTATATTTTTGTGACTTTTGTATATAAAAAAATCACTTATATGTTCTTATATGATAGCGGCGGATCAATTTCCAACTTTCACCACGGGTTGAGATAAGCGGGACGTAGGAATTAGCCCTACTCATTGTGCTAACTCTATACTAGAAGATTTTCAAGGTTCTAAATATAACGATTTAAAGTTAAAACTGATTTTGAGTGACTTTTGCAAACGTTGTTGGAAATTAATGTCATTTTGCCTCTTATAAGCGATTGTGGCAAATTTTCAAAGAATTAAAGTGGAATCTACTGAAACGCACAGGAACCAACGTGTCACATGTCATATAAACTTATCAAACAACTTCACCAGAGTTAAAGACACGCACAGCATGCAGCATGAGATCATCGAGGACTGGACCCACCGTGCATGGAGGCAGATGTTGGGGAGGGATAACAGGTATTCAGACACGATTGTTTGAAAATAAAATACCAGCACAGCTCCGTATAACGGATAATCACCATCAATGTGCGGATATGCACTATACCATTTATAAACTTCACATACCTATGATTTGTTAACAATAGTATCAATAAATATCTTTTTTTTTTCATTTTTGTCACAGAATGTCATTATAAATCTGATCTGTTTTACAAATATTTTTTGTATTGAAGGCCTATCCGGGAAGGACAATGTATATCGTTGAAGAGTACCCAGAATAAATGAAGAATAAAATATAATAAACTTTATTTAACGTCGATATTTTGAATACATTATAAAACACTAGCTTACAGCTATTTGCACCGACTTTTAATATCTATAACCAGTTAAAACAATAAAATAAACGAAATCACTTTTAAAATAACAATGCTATTTACGGTCCATAAGATTCATAATACATATCGGCTTCGAACAAAAGGAATATTTGCATTGGCACCCATCCCATTTCGAAATTAATTTCTTAAAAGAATTAAAATTGCCACAAATTCTGAGACTATTTTGAAGGTTTTTGTCGATTTCAATTGCTATATAGGAAATAGATTGTAAACTATATAAAGTGGTTTTAACGGAAGGTAGGATATAAATGCTACCTTTTCTACAAGAATCACAATAATGTTTGGGTTTAAAAGGGTTTACTAAAATTCCCGGACCTAATATATGTAATGATTTAAAGATCTCAAAAACTAGAAGTCTCAGCCTTCTTAAGTGTAAAGTAGGCAAATGCAATCTTTTTAGTATAACGGAATATTCACATGTACAGTCATTGAAATAAATCGTACCGTATACGTTCCTGTATTTTATCAATTAATTTTCTTGACGATACAAGGAATTGAAATAAATATCAACTATAAAATGCCGAAAGATAATTAAAATAAATGAAACATATAAATAGGCCTACACTGTAAATAACATGTAAATGTATTGTAAATAGATTTTTTAATTTTTTTTACGTTTTAATAATATGCAACTATTCTTATAAGACATTTAATTTATATATTGTAATTATTAGTAATTTATTCTTATACGGCTTTTTTTTCTTTTAATTATATATGGTAATGAAAATGAAATCAAAAACAATACTTCAAAGAAAAATAAAAGTATTTGGCAGATGGCGTGTCTTATCATGCACATGGATATTTAGTCACAGTTTAAGGCCAGATAAAATTACAAGAATCATATTTAGCTTGACGGAAGCACTGATAACTTTGACGAAATAACAGATTTATTTCTTCTTTTTTAATGGGCTATCAAACAGTTTTTTTTTTCATTAACATAGCGCAATAAGTAAAGTTCGGCTTCAATGTATTACAAAAGGAATTAATTCTGTGTGATCAGTATTAATGACGTCAAAGAAACTTCAATATAATCAGATTGAAATCAATCAATTTATACAGATCAGAACAAATGGGCCTATATTGCACCATTGCAGGCCATGAGGTTCCAAATTGCCTAAAGTTGTGTTGGTTCAATCGACAATATTAAAATATTTTCAAGGAATATTCAAGTCAAACACCATATGGTCATATCTAAGCAAGTTATGACGATTGGACAGTGCTATCATCTAAAGCTTAACATTTCAAGCGGACAGAACCATGCAATTTTAATATAGCTGAATCGATAAAGGAGTATTCAAGCCAAGCCAGTATTAGTAGTGCGTTAGAAAATGTTCACAAAACATTCCGGAAGTGTAGCGCTTCCAAATATGTGTATGTGGCGCGTATCGTGTGAAGACTCAAGTTTATATCAGAGTTGTTAAATATGTCTTCAACAACAGATGTCAAAAGAAACAGTGTCAAGAAATGGGACAGCATTCAGCGCATATGTTCAACATATGACAAATAACCGCTTAGTATTGATAGTAACTTCTTGATTCATTTCACACAACGTTTCTATCTCATTCCAGAGATTAAAGTCCGAGACACCGCAACAAATCAGCATCGTGTTGTCACTAATTCTGGTTCATTAAATGGTAAATGGTCGTTGGCCACCATATCACCAGCAGTAATTGAAGGCTGGTCGGATGGTCGCGGGTTCTGGTTTACCAGAATTCCGGAATCAAGTAAGCATATTTATTTTTATGACGGAAACAGCTTTTGTAAATAATTCAAACAAAAATTAAATCAGAAAATAGATTAGGTTTGTTTGTCAAACCGTGTACGACATACAACCAGGACGCGACGAATGTTGGCCAAACATATTTCAGAAATAGCTTCATTTGCAAAAAAAACATTTGACAAAAAACTTGACAAAATAAAGCATGTAAGGAATAATAAATTATATCCAGTGTACACATTCAAGATTTCAAATCTTTTCCAATTGTTCCAATTGCATAGTTTTACATTTTTGTTGCATATTGTTACTTGCATTCTATTATCAGATTACACAATCAATTTCTCAAATTTGTTTCAGATGACACGGTCTGAAGGCGGTTGTAACGCAGCTTCCTGTGCACTGGGGTTCAATGAGGCAAGGACTAACAAGAAGCCGATGTGCAACGTTTCTGTCCAGTCGAATTAAAATCAGATATCAAAAACGTTCGCCGTGTTTTGTTTTTGTTGCTTATATTGAGGTCTAGCGCAATCACCCCATCTACAACGTCGATTGGTTTCTTAAATTGACCAATCACAGAGCTGCTTCAATTCTGGTTTTTAAAAGCCGAAGATTTCCGCCGATGAACCGAAGTGTCCCGACTGCGTATTTTTACATGACCATGCAACGGATACATACACGCACAATCAACAAACACCGTTAAAAAAATTTTTTTTGAGAGGAATGTGATTCTTCCCTGTTTATATGCGGGTTACAACATTAACGCAGATGAAAATAGGACACTTTCTGCTTGTTTTGGCTGAATTTGTTGTTTACCACGGCCCCGTGTTATCTGTGTTGTTATTGGACAACTGAAACGGTGACCTTTCGTAAACCCCAGTTAGCTTGACCTAATTGAACAGCATTAGTAGAGTAATTGCCTTAGATCTCAATAAAGCGACAAACAAAACCCGGGGAGCATTTTTGAGATCTGATTGTAATTAGATTGCGTTTCTGTCTTGAGTATTGTCAGGGTACTGTGTAACTGTGTTGTGTTTTTCTTCTTGACCGTGGCTTCGATGGTGGTGTCGTTCAACCATTGGGCTGACACAAATGAATGAAATAATTAAAAAAAAAACGATAGGCAGTCTGATATTAAACTCTTAACTAACAAATGAAGGGGTTTGTATTTAGGTTTTAATATAACATGTAAGTAAACTTGTAGATAAAACAATAAAGTTAATTGAATCTTTCTTTTTTACTTACATTTTCAAATAACACACTCTAACTTTTCCAATTTATTGAAATTAACATTCTAGGTTTACACCCTGTTCAGATTTCACACCTTTTCAGATTCAGACAACACTAAGTTTCACACCTTTTGCAACCGTTAACTCTCTAGGCCTTACAACCGATTGAAGAAAAAAAAAATTCTATAGGTTTTGTTTTGCAATTATTTCGGAATAGATTTTGATTTTTTGTTTTTTTACAAAAGCACAATTCCAACTCCCATACTAGACTGAAGCGCCGACTTTTATTAAAACTGTTTTTATTCATAATCGTTATGTTCGTTGCAACAGAAGAACATATAAAGACAAGCGTGTGATTTACACAACTCATCATTCGTTTAGGTACCCGTCGTCCTCCCCATAATTTCTTCATTTGTCGTAACATTCTCCTACTGTATCAGGGTATTTTTGCACGGGTTAATCAGATCCGCTGTATCATTATATACTGTTTTATGATATTAAGTTCACTAATTGTCTCACATGTAGCATGCCTCCAAACACAGATGACAAATGGAAGGATGCCAATAGATCAGTAAGTAGGGTGAAAGTTGTTTATATCAACAAAGTGGACAAATGCACGAGAGACTCCACTATTTCAATTTATATCTTTACGATTTCAAATTGTTCTCTTTCATTAAGTTTGCTTCTTCCGATACATCCGTCTCTTGGCAACGGGCTCCAATAGCAACACAGTTCCACCCAGAATTTGAATACAGCCAATAACAGGAAAGATAAAATCATAAGATCCTGTGACGTCTTTCACGAGCCCTATAAAAACAAAACAAGCAATTATAATAAAGAATAAATAATGTATTGTCTAGCATTGCGGTATTCGAGTGAGTCACATGGTGTGGCTCCGGTTATCGCGGGGGTAATTTTGACGAGGTTTTCTATCGGTTTTCCACCGTGGACAATCCATTGTAACGGGTTGAGACGTTAACTGAAGCGTGTGAAAGGAATGGGTGTTCTGGTAGAGGCTGCAACTGGAGAAGAAGGTACGTTTCTCTACGTCTGTCCATTTATTCCTCTGTTGGGAAATCAGTCTAACGCGTTTTTTCACGCCTTGAGCGCGAACGGAACTCAAGGAGTGTATACCGCTTTTTGTATGGTTAGTCATTCAGTTACAAATATTTTTTGGCAAATATTTATAAAAAAAATGAAAATGAAATCCTAAATTTTTTGCACATATTTGTAACATTTCGGCAGAATTTTTTACTTTTGTTTGGTCTTTTCGCAACATTCCACTTCATTGATCATAGAAAAGTTTATACGGCTTTTTCGTGGAAAAAATACTCAAAGAGCTAATTTGGGTTTCGCTCAGTGTGTTGTCTTTTGTAAAGTTGTAGTCACTTTCACTTACAAAAAAAAGACGGATTAGTTTCCTGGTTGACGTAGAACTGTAAGTATTGCATTTAATTGTGTGGCTTGTTTTTATTTGATAAGGGATGATATAGAGCAAATGCCAATGATAAATTAACGAATAAAAATAAATACATTCTCACCAAAGAGAGGTTGTGATACGGCCGTACAGATTCCTCTAAAGAACATCCCTAGACCAAGACCACGTGCCAAGGAGGCAACGCCTACTGATTCCGCAAGTGCTGGCATTATTAATAATGTTGGTGCACTGGAGACGAGAGCAAATATTACAGAGACTGCTACAAAATGTCCGAAAGTCTGAGCAAGAGGAAAGAAGCAACAGGAGATCCCAGCGATAACACCAGTCACACACATCACGTGGTGGGGCAATAATGGTCTTTTATCAGCCAGGAAACCTGATAATAAACGTCCAATTACGTCACATCCACCCATGATGGACAAAACGATGGCGGCCGTTTCTCGCGATATTGCACGAGATTCAATCAAAGGAACGAAGTAGATTGACTGATTTGCATATGTAATGTCAGACAATGATCCCGACACTAGATAAATGAGATACACATAATTTTTCATCAAAGACATATCAAATAAATCTTTCAAAAGCGTTTTTACTGTTAGCATGATTGTGGGCGACCTCGATATCCGCGAAGTAGTACTTATATTAGATTCCAAAGCAGCAGTGCTTTCAACTCTTGAAGCGTCTGTGTCAAGAATTGATTCTTTGTGTATTTCAACCAATGGTAATACATGATCCAAATCAGCAACCGAAACCTTGCTTGTCTTCTCATCATCTTGCTTAGCTCTATATTCCTTTGAGCCAGCCAATTTGTTTGTTCGCGTTTCAGAGTTGGTGAACGTATCTGACGTGAGTTCGGCAAGGTTTGAGTTTCCCGCCGAGATACACGAGGGGGAATCTGGTTTCAAGTCGTCAGAATTGATCGGAATTTCCTGTATCTCTTTGTCTTTATCTTCAAACACTTGAATCGGGCACTGAACCTGGCCTGTTATGATTAAATTCAGACAAATACCTCCATAAATGAGCAGCGTTCCTCGAATAGAATAGGTATCCATGAGAAATGTTAACAACAGTGGGACAGTGATTAATCCCAAACAAACACCGCATGACGTCAGACTGTACACACGTGACCTCAACTTTCTGAAGTATTTACCCATGGCCACATTGGATGGACTGATCAATAAAGCCATACCAATTCCTATCAAATAAGCAAAGATAAAGAACAGGTAAGTTAAAGTATTTAAGGCGTTAAGTTTTTAAATTAAACGACATTATGTTCACAGACCAATATATGCATTTATCGTATATTAGGGGAATACAATGTTACATAATAGCCCAAGAGTGGATTTGGAGCTTGCTAGAAAAACAAACAATAAGTTTATTGCCTAGCTAATTTATTATTTATATTATATGATTCGATGCTCGTATGTGATGAACTGTCCGGTCTACAACCCGTAGAGAGATGCCCTCGGGAAACGTACGTTCCCATCCGGACGGAAATCTGAGATAAGCTTATATTACTGTAGACCTACCTGGGATGAGTCCGAGACTAACAATTAGGTAATTTAGACTGTTGGCGAAGAAAGACAGGACAAATCCGGCTGTTATTAAGAGACTGCCGGTGATGACCACCTTTCTCTCTGTATACCGCTCTGATAGGGTGGTGCTGATGGGCCCTGTTTCAAGAAAAAAATAATAAAATGACATCTGCTGACGAATAGGTAGTCAGGGCCCTATACCTACACCCCTTTTAAAATTAAGTATACCCTGTTCCCCTTCCGTAAAACGATGCAAAATATAGCTGTTATTTCTCAAAGAGTAAGCATTCGATTAGCCAATGTGAAAAAAAAAACCCTGTTTGCTTTATCCATTCACAAACATCATCACTTTAATCGGACTTAGGTGGACTTTCTGTACCCTGGCCTAAATTTTGCGTGGATAGTAAATGAAGGATGTCCAAACTTTTGACCTGACGCAGGCCCTGGTAGTGTTTATAAAATCAGTGCGTTAATGAAGAAATCTACTGGGTCACACTGTAAAACAACTTAATAATGATGTAAAAAAGTGCGACATACGTGTAATAGTTGCAACTGTTGCACTTTGGAGTGTTTCAATTTCTTGCAAATACGGTAACAGTGTCATTAAAAAATGAATATATTTGACGCTGTTCTTTCTTTTAGGGGTTCAACGCCAGACTGATCACATAGGTGCTGTGTGTTATTCAGAACTATGTTGTCTCGTGCAGGTAGAGTTAGGTCACTTACCAATAATGATAGGACAGGCTGTGCGGACAGCCGGGATGAGGGATGTGGCAGAGGCGGACTCTCCAAACATCTCGAGAAATGCCGAGTACAGAATACCGAAGCTTCGTGAAAAGCCACCAAGCAACAAAAAACTCAGGAACACTCCTATGTTCGAGGAAAGTAAACGGATAATTTTTTTACATGTTCTATGCCAGTTTTAAATAAAAACAATTTCCAAATCTTAAACATACAGGCCTGTTCATTTATACAAAAAAAGATCTTTATGAGTGCATGGGCATTCTCATTTCCTTCAAGCGGATGGAAATAGACTTGTAAAATTACATTTTGCTAATAACGATTTTTGATAACGGTTGTCATTTCGAAGAAGTCACTGTTTTTAGTTAGCGTTATGCTCATGTAGTACATGTATATGTATGTAGTCATCCGTGTCTGTCCATATAAACATTAATGTTCTACTTGTTAGCTTTATTTAATATCAAATACGCCGACCTGGCGGTATTCATTTATTTACACAATGTACGGTGCACCGAATTAGTGAGCGATGATGCCTGAAGTCACATTAAAGGTTTTGGTTTTATCATTAGAAAAGCTGCATTCATAGAGTGCAAAGCGGTCAGTTCAAGTTAAAGGGAGACCACTTCCGATAAAAAGCAACTTACTTTACGACGGCAGAGTTTGTATAAAGCACGTGAACATGTAGTTACGAATGTAAACTTGTCTTACCGAAAGCTACCAGCCAGGCCCAACCCCCATCGATGTCTTTCTTCATTTTTGCCATACTGGAAAGTCACCGCTGATCATTGGACTCCTCTGTAACTTATGGCCACTTGTATACCAGCGTAATCCTTTCAGTGTTCCTGCAGAAGGACTTACACTTATAAGTGTACTGAGCTTCTAAAACTCACAACAAATATCTAGGTCAACTCCGTATACATTGGCTTTTAAACTGGAAAATATACTATGCAGTAGTCAAACGCGGCATGCAATAGGCCCATACAGGAACCTGTGAGTTAGGTGCTTTTCTCATACTTTCTCGCGTTACTTGTCATGTGCAGGCAGTCAGCCAACGTGTTATATTTCACGTCACGTGATGTTTTGCCTGGAATAAATGATAATAAAGCCAGTAGTGCACCTTAATGTAACCTACACAGCAT
>JAVFBX010211752.1:0-11898 GCA_034783855.1 Mopalia kennerleyi
AACCATGGGTTTAAACCAGTTTCGGGCATACCAAAATAGTTAGACCACTGGTTTAAACTTCTGGTTTAAGCTAAACCAGCTTTATGCATACGACCCTTTAAGTTTAAGGCTTTAGGCACATGCTCACAGAACTGTTTGTAGTTATGGGGATTCCCCTTAATCGCAGCTTTTTGATTGGGCGACAAAAAGGTTGACCAATCAAAAGGCCACAAATAAGGGGAATCCCCTAAAATCCTTACTACAAATCCCACCGTCAGAATGCACCTCTATGAGGGACATATGTCTTCATTCATTTACAACAATAGTCATTTATATTGCACAGTGTTTGTGAAATGATTGAAGCACATGTAGTTAGAATGAACTGGAAACCAATCAACAAGGTCCACAGTTAAATGGACACAACATTCTGTGCACCATCTTTCAAAAGTAAATTGACTGCTGACAAAATGTTTGCAGTAAAGTTAAAAAAATAATTAAACTGCAACAAAACCTGTTTATTGTTTGCATAGTCCTAAACTGTTATGTACAAAGCTGCTAGAAGCTTTCCATGGAGACTCAACTATAACCCCATTGATTCCTCACAACTCCCACTATAACATAAATACACTTTTCTATATACAAATACCTGTAAAATTGCACCTGAAACATTATCCATACATCCCTCCTACTCATTTCTTACAAACACAAATCAATGGTTCACACATCGTTCAATTGCCATTTAACGGGAATATCGTAAATCCCTGATACTTATACTCCATATTGTATACACAGTACCCTATCTTCAAAACTCTTGGTGACTGAAGGAGGCACACACATTTCTTTTTCTACACGTTAATAAGTATCAACTACCTGTTTCTATAGTTACCTTATATACCTGTCCTTTCAAAATGTTCATCACCCGACACGAGAGATAATTACATCCATCATCTCATTAGAAATTATAAAACTAATTGTGATTTACAAATATATCCTTGATAAAGACAAATATATAACAAATATAATGCCACTAGAAGGTTAATGAGCCTCTGAAGGTTGGTAAGGGACAAATATATAACAAATATAAAGTTGGTAAGGGATGTAATGTTATCCCAATATAGAGGAGAATGGTGCTTTAACAGGACGTTCCACATATTAATCCATTGTGACATCACTAACAAAGCCACAAATCTCAATCGCTTTGACACCAGAAGGCCACCTGCATGACCCCATGTTAGAGATTACAAGGCTCCATAGCACTTCTTCTTTATGTTGTGCTTTACTTGACTGTATTTAACTTTTATAATGACGACAGATTGTCCACTTCTAACTGTTCCTTGCCTTAGTATGGTGGAAAACCGAGAGGAAACCTTGTAAAAACCACGATTGCCGGAGCCACATCTTGTGACTCTCATATACCTGAGGGTCAACAGACGGACGCGATCCTGTGAACGGTAAATTGAAGTAGGCATTAGAAAGCGCGCTCGCTAACCACTATGCCGCGGGCCAAGACTGATGAGAAGCTTTAAATGAAAGCAGATGGGTGTATGGAGGTCCTCATTGGATGTAGAGTTTCATAGACATAAAGTGTAATTCACAACCGTTATAATTTGGAAGAAATGTGTTTTAAACTAAGCTGAAAGAGTACAGATAGTATTAAAGTGAGAGGAAAGCTACAACCTTTGAATTTTGTAAGAAACTATATGATTGTAAGCTTTAAAAACGCAGACAGTATTAAAGTTAGAAGAAAGCTACAACCCTTGTCCTTTATTTTGGCCAACCAGCTACATTTATGGTACATGGAATTGTTACCGTAATCCAAAGAACACTAGCTAGAAAAACTCCACAGGCATGGAAGTATTTACTTTTCTCTAGATTTTACAAAGACCTGTTAGAAGGGACATGAAATAACACACACTGTGCATTACTTTACTTAAAACTACATGTAAATACAAATCAGTGTATTTCAATAATGTGATATATTAATTAATTGTAAGGAAAAATTGTCTTAAAAATAAAAATATCTCGTTCGTTTGTAATACTGATCGATGACAAGTCTTTTCAGAGCAAATCATTTATACAGGACTAAATAATACAACACAATGGTTCCTGCCAAAAGATGAAAATTTGAGAACTTTTTAAAACAGGAAAAAAATACCTAATACTTTCATATTTCAGAACAAAATAAATTTAAAGTCACCTGGAGATAGAGCAATGCATAAAACATTTCCATTTCAACTGTTACATCAGTTTAAAACCAAGAGAAAGGCTTCTACAGTGTTTAACAGTAAAAATGATCTAAATAAATGCAGGAATTGAAATGATTAATATACTATAACAACCCAAGTATATACGGCCTACTTACATGTAAAATGATCATCAGACATCCCAAAATTAGTGAGCTTTGCTTTGTTTCAAAATTACTAGCTATGAACATTTTTTTCTCAAGTAAAATCAATCTTCTTATTTTCTAAAAAAAACAGTTTGTTAGTTAAAATTATGAAAATAACTATAATTAAAAAAAAACAAAACAGAAAACATTTACACCAATGTATTTAAACAAGCTCGAAGGGGGTTTTACATAAACTTAAGTTTCTTTCTTTTGGCTTATTTTTGGATATGGGGACTAACATGGATGTAAATAAAAAATATTTCTGATTTCAACATTACTGTTTTAATGTTTGAACGTTAATAAAACATCAATCTTGGGTGATCGGGTAACTTCAACCTGCATAATAACCTATATATATTATAATAACTTTAAAAATTTAATAGAATTTCACCAACATAAGAAAATCCCTAACAAATGCAGTATACTACTTCATTGGTAACATCCTCTGGGATATAAACCATGAACTGTAGCTTTTGACAAAATAGCTATCTAAATCATATGTCATCAATGGCTATTGCTGCCATGGGTTTGAGTGGGATATAATCAGCTGTAGATCCGTCGTCTGGGTGTTGGCCTTGTTAGCTGAATCACCGGTATTGCCAAATTCAAATTTCCATTAAATTAAAAGAAATACTTAAGTCATTTAGAAAGTGAATATTAACAGTATTTATTACTTTATATATTTTTAAACTAAACTGAAAGTGCTACTGCCATCCTAAGGCAACAAAAATACTGTTAAAAGAAAAGCAATAAGTTATAAATATAAATGTAATTATATACATCTCAAAAATAGATGCAGATTTAATATACACTTATGTTTACAAATTTTGCCTTGATTTCTATATAAACCATTTTCATCCTTTCCAGCCAAACCATGCTAGATTTCAATAACTTGGGGTATTTTGATTCAAACATCCAATTTATGTGCAAATGATATATTCACATAATGTGGACCATTTAAAATGGCAAAAGGTTACCCTTCCTTTCAACAAAGTGAAACACGAGAGCAGAAATCAACCACATTCTGAGGAACTCCAGACACATTGAATTGTTCCAAAAATGTAGTCTTAAAAGTGTATTATTTTAATTGCAGGAATTAAGGTCCAACAAAGGTAAACGTTGAAACATACAAGTGATGTAGAATGGTTTTAAGTCTGACAACTTTAAGACGAGACGGCATATCTCTATTAGTGAAAATAATTGCATATCACAAGCTATTTGGTCTGTATTTGACATCAATCTCATCGCACCATGGTTTCAAGTCTTATGGAATTCTGACCTGGAAGAAGCACTTTATCGTTATCTAAAACCAAAAACATTTGTGCGTGATTTGCCACTAGCATTTGCATTAAGAGTCCTTCTAGCGGCCATCACTTTATTGCCTAACTCATCGAGTGTTTCCTGAGTGTATAGTCCTAGCTTGACCCCAGCTTTAGCTCGCTGCTGGTTCAACAAGCGAGCTGGGAAAGGGTTGAAGGGTTTCCCCAGTTTACTCAACGGACTCGTCTGGAAAGGAGGGGATGTTGGGGAGCCTGGCTGAGAGTTTGACGAGCTATCAGACCACGAATTCCGTGCGGTCTGTTTACGTTTGTGCACCTGATAAACATACATTGCAGTGTCTTCTGCTAATCGCTGATGATCACAGTCTGTAGCAAGGTGAAGGTCACTGGCTGCGTCTTGCGCCTGACTGGGAACACGCCGTCTATGCTGTATGATTTTAGCTCTATCGGGGGGCACTGACTTTACAACAGGTTCTACAGCAGGATTATCACCTTTATCAAGAGACTCACTCGCTTCTAAGCTGGTCTGTTCTATAATAGCCGCTTTACCTGGGCTGTCTGACTGCTCGTCACAGGACACCACGGCTATATTCTCTTTATCCTCTGAGTTAAGCTCTACCTGTAACACATTATCAGCACTAGTATCCGAGCTAGCATCACTGTCCTCATTCACATCAGTACTACTCCCCTTGTCCTCTTCACCAAACTCAATTATATCCAGGCACTCCGTCATTATTGCACTTTCACAACTATCCCCTGAGCTACGTTTGTCGCTGGAAGGGGACATGGGGGCAATCCCATCATGCCCTTCTTCACTAGCTACCACACTTGTAGCGCTGTATTCACTCCCGATTGAAACCATGCTGCCAGTTCTTTCCCTCATTGCATGACTAAGAGTTGACATACCCTGACTTTCTAGACACTCTGTTCTACACATATCAGAATTTCTACTAGATCTGTTTTGATTGGTTCTCCCATCAGCCTTATGACCGGGGAATTTCACTTTTGGGTAAACCGGGGCAATTCTAGGTCCGTCTGTGACACACCGGTTCCTTGACTGGGCTGACTGTTGTACAATAAACAAATGATTCATTGCCAAGGGACTTTCTATCTTAGGAACCATTGGAGCTGGACGAGGTCTGACAGCGGTGTTCTGTCGTTTTGACACAGCTGGTAAGAGAGAAAAAATAAGGGAAAAATTATTATTTTTCTGTTTTACAGTACAATGTTGTAAAATATTCCTTTGTCATAGCAGTTAAATGATTATTCATCACGATTTACTTAACACTTAATAAAACTTATTTTAGATATTTTTTTTATTTTCAAAATTGTAATTACATTAATAAATTATTAGCTAACTTTTCTAATCTGTAACGATTTTATTTCATAAGATGGTTTTACTATAACGTCATACCTGACAATATAACATGGGCTTGGGTTTGTCTCTGGCGTAGCTTCTTGTACTGACTTTTCAATGCCCCCATGTCAGTTGTCATTCTCTCCACGTAAGCAGGTATTTTGGGTGTGATATCTGTGGCCGCTCCATACGCCCCAGGACCTAATGAGCTAATGTCTCCTGCGATCAGAGACGACTGGTGATTCTCATTGTCTCCACTCGTAGCTGAAACAACAAGTTCTTTATTGTTTTACATCTACAAACAATGATGCTGTGTAGCAAGGAGTGGTGATAGGCCTGGACAAATTCAGGCTACGTGACTTGCAATAAGTTTGTTCGTTGGGATTTAATGCTGTACCTGTAAAGATTATTTAACACATATGACTGCAGGCCAGCTTTTTGGATGAAGGACACCACCTCAGACACCACTGGCAACAAAGACATATCCCCCCCCCCCCCCCCCCGAGACTTCACGAGTCACTAAAAATCCCAAAATGTAGAAAAAAGTTTTTTTGGAATAATTGACATTTAACGTAATGCTAAAGCTTATGTTTACATAACATAACAAACAAGACTTTATTAAATTTTAACTTCTGGATTAGAATTGGCTGACCTCTTGATAAAATGGGCAGCTTTTGCCAAAACAGTGGCATGATATTTCCGATTATTGGATCACATTTAGAGTCTTAGAGATAGTTACAAGTAGAGCTGACCTGGCTAACTACTTCCAGCCAAAGCCTCGAATGGATGTATTATGACAACTGTCTATACATGTTTTTTACCCACCGAAGGAAAACCAGACCTAAATCAGTTCAATCTCGTCTATGCTATCTGGCTTGTTAAAAGTGAGTCCCCTACCTTTAGACTTTCCCTGGAGTGCCTGTAACTGGAAGATTCCTGTGAAACAGGTGATTGCTTCCATATCTTCATCGTCCCAGTCGTCGTCATCGCTAAACAAACCCAGGGTGACTTGACGAGGGCCTTTCTTAGCATTGACAGCTGCTGAGAATGGGGTAATGTTATAAGTGTACTTCTCCCGAAGTTCATTGAGCTGTGGGAACGGGAACTGTGCCATAGCGTAAACAGTCTGATCAAAATGAAGGCATGTTATTACAATAAACTCTCATGGTACTGAGTAGTAGAGATATATTCACCAAAATAACCACCGAAGTGATCAGAATGACTTGTTGTCTCCCTTTGAAAACACTAATATAATTGTCTCCCCTGATTTGTGTACAGTTCAGATACCTGTACCAGCTGCTTGGTTGTAATGTGACTGTTTGATTAATAATAGGCTATACATATTGTGTTTATTTAATTGGGGTTAAACGTCGTACTCAAGGGTATTTCACTTATATGATGACGGAGTTTCCACTTCACACTGTTCCTTGCCCTAGTATGGTAGAAAACCGGGAAGAAACCTCGTAAAAACCACCCCCGTGATTGCCGGAGCCACATCTTGCGACTCACTCATATACCTGAGGGTCGACAGACGGACTCGATCCTGTGAACAGTAAACCGCAGTAGGCGTTAGAAAGCGCGCGCTAGCCACTACACCACGGCCGCGGGCCGATTAGGGTTTGACGTCATACTCAATGGTACTTACTTATATGATGACAGATTTAACACTTAAATACGATGGAAAACCCAGAAAATCTCCCAGGTATTGCAGGATCAACATCATGTGACTCACTCATATACCTAAAGGCGACACACACACTAGAACTAGTGAGCTTTACATTAAAGTCAGATGAGTAGGCAGAGATGCTAACCACTACACCACGGGCCAGGCAACTCTAGCCTGAGTAATAACATAGTGTACACACAACAACAACATGAAGTTATTTCTTCTTGATAGTTTCATTGGTTGATCTTACTGAAGGTATATTACAGGAATGATGGACAAAATGCTACCTTAATGAGGTCATCAGCATCTACAATTTTCCCATCCATTAAATCCTGACAGAGATCTGCCATCAGTGTGTAAAACTCATCAGCACTTGAAACACTCAGAATGGGGCTGGAAACCAGAGAATATAGAACATGTAAATATAAACATATTTAATCAGTCGTTACAGTAATTGGACTTGTAAAATAAATCGTATTCTTGTAATGCAGTCATCGTCATCAACCCAGTATAATTTATGCTGTCCGAGTTGTTAAGCTGGTTTTCTACAAAGTTCCCTGTAACAAAAACGCTGTCACATGTCAATATCTATTCATCTATTAATTGGTCAATGTGAAAGTAGGGACATAGCAAATGTTGAAAATAGATGCATGCACCAACCCCATTCAACATGTTTATTGTTTTTTTTAGCTTGTTGAACAATTCAATTTACATGGTCAAAGAAGTGCCTTCCAGCATGATCAAATAAAAGTTTATCCTTGTTGTCCAACACATGTTCGTTCGTGTAGACTGCCTTTAACTCTAAATTGACTTGTTGTTTAACATATAATTGTGCTTACTAGATTTAATATTGCTTTGAATTAATACTATTTCTTAAAATAGGTAGCAGCCCAACAAAATCTTAACAGGTCTCCAAGGGCTGAGGCAGGCGCCTGTTCACCCATCCAAATACACACCCTGAAGTGAACAATTGCCGAATAACTACTACCATTGTTTTGGGGTTTTTTTGGAGAGGAGAGGGGGGGGGGGGGAATAGACTTACCCAGCAAGTTTCCCCCAGATGACCAGAGCTGTTCTCAGGAGAATCTCTGACCCCTCTAATAACACAGAGTCCCATACTCTCAATACAATATCTTTGGGTAGACAGGTAGCAAAGAGGGTGAGGAACCATTGCATAGTAAACACGTTAGTTAATGGAGGCTCATAGTTGGGACCTGAAATCATACAAAGAATGCCCAGCTAATTACAAGTTAAACTATAATTCCATTATCATTTCTACATTTATTTGCTTAGAGCTGAGGGTAGGTTGTATGTTTAATCCCTCTGAAAAATATTGACTTCAATTATCTCCCTTGAAAAAAAACCCACAATTTTTACCACAACGGAATTTTTCTCTATTTTAAAGAAAACTTTAGTAAATTTGAAAAAGGAATTATCTTCTTGACAAATTTCGGTTATTTTATCAGAACTTTAAAATTTCTGAATGTAACAATATTTGGGATACGGCTGGACAATCTGTCATCACTTAAAAGAAATATTTTTGACTAAGACATTAAACCCCCATTAAACAAACACACCACAATTATACAGCTATGTATGGGTGAGGATACTAGCTCTGTCTAGATGATTATTTGATTGAGGTTTAACGGTGTATACTGTCTAGACAAGCACTCTGTCTATGTCTTAAACTGGGTACCGTTCCACAGTGCAATCTTAGCATAAGTTAATTTGAATTGTCATGGAAACCTATGCTGAAGGTATTGTGTCGTCGTGGTAATTAAGGTCAACTTTAGTAGGAAAAGATCGCTTTGTGGAACTATAGCCAGAATAGCAACTCACCAGCACATTTTTCTCCAGAAGCTTGTTGGAGGAGATCTAAATGCCTTGAGAGTTTGGGGTACTTCCATCGTAGGAGATCTCTAAATACGGCCATGTCTACGGACAACGCTCGTAAATTATTATCGAAGTAACTGTGTGGAAGCACATGGTCAATAAGGTATATCATTACCTGTTCAAAACAAAAATACAAATAATTTACAGAATAAAATTTCAATGGAATTTCAATGTGTACAGGTATGAGTATAAGTTGAAATTGGTCAATTTATATAGCAAAAATATATACATCCATAGGCTTTGTTTAATAACCTGGTCTGATGTTAAGCATGTAGACTGAATATAAATGTCCCAGTGTTACCAAGCAAGCCCTGGTTTAATGAGTGCAAACCATTGTATATAACATACCTTTAAAGCATCATCCTCTCTCCTAACCATGACATCAAGTAGAAGAGCTGCGATGACATTAAAACCCTGACAGTAACCCACTTGTTTATTCCAGCGGGCGTACGCCAGTAAGACCCTCTTCAACACAGCTCTATCCTGCTCATTCTCCTGGCCACTGAACCCTGTACAGCCAGTACGATGCAGGTCCTACAACAACAACAGTTTCTATCGGTTTAATATCTAGATATATTTTTTGTGAAGAGAAAGACATTGAGAGGATTTGAACTTGGGTTTCTGGCCAGCAGGGCCTAAATATATACATGTAACAGATGGACTGACATATAAAATAAGTTAATAACACAAACAGAATTAATCTGCAGGCTATTAGCGAACACATTACACTGTTTATAAGTCAGTAAATTCAGAATGTTTTTCTTTAGGCAATAAAAAAAGTAGTCCCTGAAAATGGTGTCAGCTGTATAACTACCGACAAGATACACAGAGCATTTATCTCAACTAGCACGGCCAGTCAATACCTCATATCCAAAATCTTTTCTTTGTTTATTTGATTGGTTTAACGTCATACACAAGAGTATTTTACTTATATGACACTTGATTGTCCATTTCACATTATTCCTTGCTGCATTACCGTGGAAAATGGAGAAGAAACCTCATTAAAACCCCCCCCTGTGATTGCCAGAGCCACATCGTGTGATACACTCATATACATGTACCTGATTGTTGACAGAGTGACTAGATTCCATAAACAGTACATCCAAGTAGGATTAGTAAGCACACACACTAACCACTAAGTCACGGTCGATCCAAAATCTCAACTAAAAGATTGTTTGTTTGATTGGGGTTTAATGTCATACTCAAGGGTATTTCACTTATATGACGACGTGCCAGCCCAATGGGTGAATGAAACCACCCTCAACACTACTGGCAGCAAACAAAGACAAGACGGGACAAATACAGGACAGCAACAGGACGCACTACAGACACCACAAACAAATTGGTTTCCTCTTCCCCTTTAGCTCTGAGAGCACCAGGGCAACATGAAACTCCCGCCAACCACCCGCTCAACTAAGGTAAGATTTAGTAGGATGTAAATTACCTTGACAATCTGCATGCCTAGTTTATTGTCATCCGGGTTACTTTTCTCATTGAACGCAAACCTGGTTGTTTTCTCCCAGTCCACCTTCAAATCACGGATATGTTCATCAGCCAAGTTTAACCATGCCTGTACAAAAATGAATTTATCATTTAGTATCAATTATTTGTCAACACATACACGTAAAACTGGACAAAATTATTTATTTATATCCTACATGGTTCAGATGGCCACGGCAGGATCACAGTTGAGGCATGTCAGGTGAAACCCTCTGTCTAGGGATTTGGGTTAATCAGTACATGGCATGTGTACCCACAGTGTAGGACAGGAGTCAACATCTAATAGGACACAAAAGCAACAATACAAGACTGCTGGGTATGTTAGAAAATAAATGTTTCCCCTGCGGTATAAGTTAAGTCTGGGATGAGTATAGATGGTTATTCAAGACAAACTGAGAGTAGCATGATGTCTAGACGATTTGTGTCAAGATTGTATAAATGTGTGTGAGGATCTGGAGACTTTGTGATCTGCTTTTTGTTTTTAATCATGTTTTAATTGACGTTATTATATAATCATTATCTTAATGCTTAATAAGGGTATTTGCCTCTCATCACAGGGTTTTACTCAAACAATATCTATGCTAACCCAGTCCTTAGATGTGCAGGCCTGTGCTGCTGGAGAGAAAGGATAGAACAGGGTTTCCCCATGGTTATGCAAACTTAAGGGTATTTCACTTATATGCCGATGGATAGCCCATTCACACCATTCCTTGCTTTAATACCATGGGTAACCTAGAAGAAACCTCATAAAAATCACCCACACTATTGCCGGAACCACATTGTGTGAATCACTCATATTTTGGGCTGATGGTGGACAAGCAGACTTGAACCAGGGGATGGACATTTATGATTGTACTGGCCATAACCAACAGTTGCTTGTATTGTTGATGAAAGTCAATGGACACAGATAGAATAGAGGAATGAAGAACAGAAGCACAGATACTGTATCCTAGTGTTCAGTTCAAGTTGTTTTGACATTTTTTGTTCTCTGTCTTATCTTATAGATTATTCAGTGCTATACCCCTACAATAATCATCCACATCAACAACCTTGCCATGCATTGTATGGTACATGTAGGTCAAAAAGATGTATTGCCATTTGGCTATTAGTATAAAGTGATTGTTTCTTTATTTGATTGGGGTTTAACATCATACTCAAGGGTTTTTCACTTTATATATGACAACGGATTGTCCACTTCACACTGCTCGAACCTTGCCCTATTATGATGGAAAATTGGGAGGAAACCTCGTAAAAACCAGCCCGTGATTGCCGGAGCCACATCTTGTGACTCACTCATATACCCGAGGTTCGAAAGACAGACTGGTTCCCTTGAACGATACATCGAAGTAGGCCATAGAAAGTGCACGCTCTAACCACTACGCCACGGCCGCGGGCAAGTACAAAGTGAATGTAACTTCAGAATCTATCATATCTGTATGTATGGCAATAAGGGTATGTGATCAGAAAGTTGGATTGTAATTGTAATGTATGTTGTATGTACTTTCTTCCAAAAAAGCAATTTACCCAGCAGACTTAAATACAGGCTCTCTCACACTTTGATTGTAGCATGTTATCTTTTTTTATTAATTTTTTTAATGGTTTTTTTTTATTTGACATGATGTAGCTTAAGGATGCCTAATCTGTTAGCGGACATATACACTTTTATTGTGGAGAAAGAAATCTTTGATTGCCTCTGGGATATGCAAAATTGTTTTCAATTTATTTTTTAATGGCTTCTTTTATTTGACATTTAAAGTATTTTGTTTGTTTGATTGGTGTTTAACGTCGTACTCAAGGGTATTTCACTTATATGACGACGGAGACAAAAATAAAA